>NQII01006209.1:2141-16905 GCA_002778355.1 Clitarchus hookeri | reverse complement strand
AGAAGGGGGGGGGGGTCATAATGGGACATCACCGGCGGCCAGAATGGAACCCGCGACTACATGGACGGGAGTGTGACACGCTACACGCGCGCTCATGTCTGCCGCAATTCGTTCCGACCAGACGGATCGTTCGGCAAGTGGGTTACGGCTCCCCAAGGTGACATTCGCAAGGCAGCTAGCTAGCTGCGCGCGCAGATACGTTCACCGGAATAAATAAACCACTCTCGGCCTTAATTCCCGGGGACACGAGTTGAACGCACGGGTCACGGCGGCTGAGTTGGCAACGACACACTTGTTCAAGGACGCGGGGAACGTTGATCGAGGATTACTGTTCTGTTTGTTACCTTGGGTAAACTGCCCATGATCGGACAGAAGAAAACTGCAACGTTGCAAGGTTTCCACACAGCTCGACTATACCTCAAGTGTAGTACAGCTGTTCATGTGTCCATACCCCGTCTGTGGCAATGAGACCAATAAGACACGACATCGCAAATATATAGAAAATAAAATTTCGTTCAACACAATACGCGCTTCAGATTCCTAATGTGTGTGATCAGTTACAAATTTTCTGATACAGCTCCGTGTAATATATGCAGCACACAAAACGGATAAGTTATGTATACTCAATCCTGATACAGGACTAGGGTCTACACATTCCCGTTGTCAGTAGTTTGAGGTAGTGGACCAAAACGATGATGTATGTCCTACGGGCTCCAGCAGCATGCGTCAATCGAGACAACTTCATGTGACGTTTGAAATAACCTCCTTAGGAAGCACATATGATAATGACGGTTTATTTATACAGCTTCTGGGACCACTTAAAAACAAATTTACGATGGTTTCAAGTAACATTTTGAATGCCAGTTTATCACCACAATATTGCTAGAATACCATAACCTGTAGAAGTTGGTGCGGTCGCGTTGTGGACATAGGGGAGGGGGTAGTTGACAGGCAATATTTTCTAAAACAATATTATTGTAACAATTTCTCGGCTAAACCACGTTCGTTAAGGGATGGAGGTCTTGATTAAATAGACGAGTTAATTATAATTTCCTATTTTTATTTACAGTAACATAATTCTCCATATGTTGTCATTAATTTTAAATGAAATATTGTAACTGATACATAAAATACGCCCGTGATATACTTAGGAAACAGCGAAACACGTTATGCATGGGGTGGTTTTTCAATCGTTTGATTCAAAACGTGTTAAGATACCGCGAATATATTATACTGTCCTTTTCTCATCGTATCGCCTATTCGTGGTAAAGTTCCGGTTACAGCCTCCTGCACTGCAACATTTTAAGCGGAATGTAATTGTATAGGTGGTCTATTCTAGGTTTCTTCACACTTTTAGAATCAAACCTTTTAAAAATCACACCACACATAACGTGTTTGTATGTTATGCATCACAAGCGTTTTACACTTGTGTTGACAAAAAGTACCTTAATTTTAGTTAAATTTCATTTAGGTATATTTTATTCGTAAATTATAATATTTCATTTATAGTAAATGTGCATTAAAACAGTGAGGAAATGTGTGTTTTTAATGCCTAATAAGTAATGCAAAATATTATTACACAGAGTGCGCACGAATGTGGTGTATTGCCACTTTGGTGTAATTTTACAGACTCGGATGAGCTTTGTTTGCATGGGGCGGAGGAATAAGCCTGGAAGTATAACTTTAGCAGGGCTTCAGAAAAGTTGGAAGTAACCGTGAATGGACTGGACCACACGTTTAGAATGCACGTTCGTCAGCGATAGGTTTACAAAACGCCTTCCCTTCACCCACACGCCTCGAGTTGTCCTAGGTGCATTAGTAATCCTGACGTAAGAAGGGAAAGGTAGCACAGGGTGATGGAGGGAGGAGAAAAGAGGCTCGCATGAGGTCACGGAAGGAAGGCGCGTCGATCCAGGCGGGCGCTGCAGGCACCAGACAAGGTGGTTCATTACGCGACCTGTCAAGGCCCTGACCTCCCCGGCGTGAGCGATGACCCCCCCGGGTCTCGCGTCAGCCTGTATCATGTTCGCCAGGCGCGCATTAGAAGAAGAAAAAAACGAGCACCCACGGACTACAAATGCGGCCATTTGACACGCCATGTGCGCTCGCACACACGTGTTAATTTGTCGTCCGCGTCATCACGGTCAGACTCGTGGGTNGGGGGGGGGGAGGCCATTTTCGCCACGGAATTGGCGCTACACTGCACGTTAAATATTCATTATTAATTTCGCCCCCTGTTCTTCTGGACACTATGGCAGAAAAAATTAGTCTAGCCACTAGCCAACGTGTGTGATGTGTATGATGACGTAGCATAAGCGCTGAACACTGCATTGCACGCAATTTTAAATAGGAAAGTTTTTCATTTTAAAAAAAATTTGATGCAGGAAATTTTTTTTTCGAAACAAATAACTGACCAAATGGGGAAAGAATAATTCTAACAGAAATTGATGTTAAGGGTGTTTTTGAAGACCGCTTGTTTGAACTCGCATCCGCACTTTTCCACTGCCGCACACGCTGGCTCCGCTGCCTCTTAGTATTCCAAAATATTTACGTAAACTGGTACTATGTACTGACCACACAATCAAATGTCAATGCAACCAACTGTACCCTACGTAAACTGAAAAAAATATATATACTAGCACAAATGTATTTAGATAGAAAAAAACGAGCAAGTAAAGGCGCATTACAAATAAACGAATTGGAGTATAGCCGAGAACAACTCTCTACATCCTTCACAGTAAAGAACCAAATTAAGGAGAGACCCAGGACGTCGGTCCATCGTCACCAACACTTCCTAATTCTCCAGCCGACTCTGCGGCGTAGCGCACACGCGCGCGCGATACAGAAGAAAGCTGCCATTGGCGGAAACGGCAAACTTTAGAATTAAATATGACTATACGTATATATCAGTTCATATTTTTTTTTCATGGATTGTTAATGCTGTTTAATACTGCTGTATTTACAAATCCATTAATTTGTTATTTTCTGTCAGTAATTTTGACAGGAGAACACATTTAACGAACGTAAAGATCCACCGTACAGATTCACTCTCTAGTTCCTCTAAATAAGGCTGCGCCATTTCCAGTTTCGCCGTGAAAATTTAATTCCAAACTGACAAAAAAACACCAACAGTATATAAGACTAAATAAAATAAAACAATTCAAGAAAGAGCCGGCGAGTCTTCTTTAGTTGGCAGTTATCTGACATGTTGCCCGTTAGTGTCAAAGCCGTGAAACGAAGAAAAACTGCACCGGCGCAACATCAAGCTTCCCTGATTCTGATGAATACGTCGGGAACGAAAAAGAGGGCATGAAGCATGGACGACAAAAATAACGGGCCAGCACAGTAATAAAAGGAGAAATCCCAAAGAGGAGACACCAAGCAGAAACATTTTTTTTTTAAGTGGATAGGAGACGAGCGAAGGATGGGAAATGATGCCAACAAGACAGAAAAGTATCAAAGCGCAGGGGGGAAAAGGATGCGGCTAAAATAAGAATACAAAACGCACACACACTTGCGGGGCTTGGCGGGAAGCTGTCCTTGAGACGTCCTTCCAGTCTTCCTGGATTGGCGCCGGACAAACAGCACTCTTACAAATATCAACAACAGTTGATAGCTCGTTGCCCTCCAGCAGACTATTGCATCCCGCTTCAAGGTCGCCGCGTCGGGCTCCTGACTTATCTGGCTGGACACTATCCCGTTCCGAGACATTGGTCCATTCTGCACACGCCCGTGTAACGAAATACTTATGCGATAATGATAATACATTATAATAGCGGGTGCATTTACGGCGAGCGGGCAAATTTTTGACGGAGGACCCTTAAAATGTTTCTGAAACACTGCTATTGTAGGTCATAAAAACTGGCTCACAGCATCGAGGCTTCTGTTGCGTAAACTCTTCGAAATTAAGAGTAATTATTTCAACAGATTTTCACGCCCGAGAATAATACAATACTTTGGGAATCCACCAGTACGAGTAGTGATATTCTGCCTCGGGGTCAAATTTCTGACGTTCGTTTTTAAATCGAGAATATAGCTCAGGATCTCACAAGATTCAACTCTCTAATCTTGCACAGACGTTCGCAGACAAATGCCTTGGAAACTTGAGGTAAAAGGTAAATGAGGGCAGATTCCTAGGAACATGTGACACTATGTATAGTCTATTCTGAAACCCTGTTGCAGTTCTACTTCCACGATATTCCTCCGCCTCACGCAAACAAATCATCACCGAATCTAGAAAATTACACCAAAGGGACAACACACCGCATTCGCGCGCACTGCGCGTAGTAATATTTTGCATAAGAAATATTCTTTACTAGGCGTTGCCAACATACCTGTTTTCTCACTGTTTTTGTTAGTATTAATTACAAATGAAATATAATTTATAAACAAAATATAAGTAAAACTTTAATTTAACCAAAAATGAGGTGCTTTTACGTTAACGCTCTCGATATATTGCATATTAAGGAAATAACAAAAAAAAGTCATACATGGGGTGATTTTTCAAAGGTTCGAATCAAAAAGTGTGAAGAAATCTACGATGCAATCACTCGGCGACCTTACTGTTTTATTTTCCAACTTGAGCAAAATGTAGTCTTCAGGTACGGAGAACTAACTATACGCGAAAAAAGGAGTCGCTCTCATTTCACAGAGCACATTTCAGAAATCTTTACACGTGTGAAACCCCGAGAAATAATTTTGCTGTAAAATTGCAGTTTTCGGGTGAGGCGTGAAACACAAAGTTGTGGAGCTCAGGTAAGCATTATTTCCACACAATATACAAATGCTTATAAAACAAAAGTCTGGCGCAATAAATGGGCGCCATTGAAGCTTGCTGTAAGCGATACTAAAGGTCTAGTACTAAGACAAGCATTCATTATTTATATGTCTTTTGGAGAAACGTAATATTAGATAGCTCACGACACCGAAGTTTAAGGCCAACTGTGAGTGGCTGCCATTTTGAAACGCGTATAACTATTGCTACTGGATTTAAAACTACAGTATACCAATTAGTTGTTCTTCAGTTATTGACAACATCCATATTCTAAAATTTACCTACATAAAATGTTTTGTATGTACCGTGGGTCGTTAATGCGGCTTTCACCGCGATTGTTACTGTTTACATGCACGCACAGATTGTTTACATACTACTTATACGCAGGGGCAAACTGTACTATGATCTTGGGTTACAGTTGTATTCAAAGTATACGTAAACACACACATTAACCTAAACTAAGCAAAGTTAAAATTTAACTTAAAAAAATTATAGACTTTTTATTAGTATACAATTACAAAGCTTCATACAGGCATTTAGCGAATCTCTTGCTTGTAATCCTGAATATGTTATGGCTGTTAAGACTCTGCTTCACATATTTTGCAGACATTTTTCGCTTTCGTGTCCTAATTTTGGATTCCGAGTTATTACTGAAAATGTACGATTATAGCAAATTTACATTTTACGAGTTGTTTAATATTTTTTTGCGTAATTTTCATTGAGTATTATCTGCTAGTTGTAAGAAGTAAGGAACATAACCGTCTGCCTTTCTGCAAGCAGGAAATAACAGGCAGTGAAAATTAGATACAAAAGTACTAAACCAGTAAATTGTAACTTTTCTATAATNTTCTTCGCCGACGGCCATCCCAATATTTTATCGCGTTCTTTATCTGACGACTTATCGCGCTCGCCACTGAATGGTAAAAAGGAGGGAAGGGAGAAAAAATGACTGTCCTCTCATCCTCGCCCTTCATGCATACCCAATTTTATTCTCGCCGCAGCAGTTTTATTATATCGATAATTCCGGGAATATAAGAAACTTAAAGTACTTTGTGATTATCAACTACGCCGTCAGCTCGAAGCAATAACCCGAGGAAGAAACTAGGATGCTTTGTTTTGGAACCAGACGATCTCGGCGATGCGTAATAAAAAGATCTAATTTACCACGTCATTTTGTACATACTTCGATACAATTCGAGGGTTTTACGGTGCTATAACGTAATTGGTGAAATCGTCACACCACATCTTGGCGGTATTCTTTCCCTTTCGGCCCTTTCGCTTGCAGCACGACTGGGGCCGCGGAGGTGTAGTGGTTAGACCACTCGCCTCCCACCTAGGCGAACCGGGTTCGATTCCCGGCGGGGTCGCGCCCGTATTTTCGCATGTGGGTATCGTGTCGCTGGTCGGCGGGTTTTGCATTCCGACGCCGCTCCATGCTCACCTCACTTCGCCCTCACTGGCTCTCAAGACCTCGATGCTAAGAGCAGCCCAAATCTCTCCACTCCAATCCACTACATTGTAACTGGTTCCATATTGCGTACCNGCTAAGAGCAGCCCAAATCTCTCCACTCCAATCCACTACATTGTAACTGGTTCCATATTGCGTACCGTTTTTACTATGATTTTCAGGGGACAGCCGACTACATTTCTTTCCTTTCTTTTAGTTCGAGTTGAGAGTGACTTTTTCTTCAAGTATCATATACGCCGCTAGTGANGGTCGGCGGGTTTTGCATTCCGACGCCGCTCCATGCTCACCTCACTTCGCCCTCACTGGCTCTCAAGACCTCGATGTTAAGAGCAGCCCAAATCTCTCCACTCCAATCCACTACATTGTAACTGGTTCCATATTGCGTACCGTTTTTACTATGATTTTCAGGGGACAGCCAACTACATTTCTTTCCTTTCTTTTAGTTCGAGTTGAGAGTGACTTTTTCTTCAAGTATCATATACGCCGCTAGTGANAACTACATTTCTTTCCTTTCTTTTAGTTCGAGTTGAGAGTGACTTTTTCTTCAAGTATCATATACGCCGCTAGTGAGTAAATATAAAATATTCTCAATTTGGTGGCGTAAACTACATAGCAATGGCGAGAAAGGAAATCAACATCGACAGTGGTAACTAAATGCAGGCAATAGGGTGAGTGAGTGANACTACATAGCAATGGCGAGAAAGGAAATCAACATCGACAGTGGTAACTAAATGCAGGCAATAGGGTGAGTGAGTGAGTGAGTGAAGAGATTTGGGCGGCTCTTAAAAGCGAGGTCTTGAGAGCACACGAGGGTGATTGAGGTGAGTATGAAGCAGCGCCGGAATGAAAGGGCGGGGAAACGGGAGATCCCCGAGAAAACCCGCCAACTAGCGGCATCGTCCAGCANAAGCAGCGCCGGAATGAAAGGGCGGGGAAACGGGAGATCCCCGAGAAAACCCGCCAACTAGCGGCATCGTCCAGCACGATTCCCACATGCGAAAATTCCGGGAGTGACCCGGCTGGGAATTGAACCCGGTTCGGCTTGGTGGGGGGGGGGGGCAGTCAATAGGGCAAAGAACGTACAAACTGAGGGCACTTGCTTGTTGCACCATTTACAACGGTGGCCCGAACAGATGAGAATCCGTACGTTCGCATCTGGGAAACGTGACTGAAGATGTCAATGGCAGGAGTGTTTCCTCTGGGTACTTCCACCAACCACTGCATTCCATCACCGCATCTATCCTGTCAACATTTCATGTCACACTTGGCAGATGTTGCCTCCAAACAGCCAAATTTGTCGGGTCTCAAATCTGATTCGCAGTGAAACTGGTAACAGTAAGGTATATATAGGCACTTTTAAAATAGTTTTAAAAATGTCACTGCCACTAACTGCACAACGCGTAAACTGACTCTCGTGAAAGTTGGCGACGACGTGACTAAGGGGACGTAGTTCTATATCTAAACGTTGGATTAAAAGTTTTAGATAAACATTTGTAATTGATTGAATAGTTCATTTTTCTTTGTTTTTTATTGCGTATATTAGCATACTTGTAAAATTTCGTACTTGTTCGATAACTTCACAGTTTCGCTTTACCGACGCGTTAATGAAGTGATCAGACCCGTGACAATGCTAATTTTACGTATAGTGGAAAAAATACATATGAAGATCTTAAGTAGGGATTTCAAAAGTGTTCAGTTTACGGCGGACAAGCTATATGCCATTCCTCTTATTTTGACGCTGGCCTGGTTGTGGAAATGACTTATTTTCCCGTCGTGTGTAAGCTTGTTGAATGTGTTTTATTACACACGCGACCCATATTTCGTTATTGGNAATGACTTATTTTCCCGTCGTGTGTAAGCTTGTTGAATGTGTTTTATTACACACGCGACCCATATTTCGTTATTGGCTAACCCTGCCGCATCACGGTGAGACCACGTATTCTGGCCATTCACATTCTCCGCCTGCAGTTTCAACGTGAAAAATGAACCTACGCGTGAAAAATTAAACGTCACTCCTCCCTCCCCCACCCCCCTTGCCGTACTCGCTCAACCCTTTTCATTCTCTCTTTCTCCCATTTTCAACGAACCTGTCACACGTTTTCCAACCGCCGCCAGTATTCCGTGATATTCTTCCATCTATCTACAGTACGCAAAAAACCTTGCAAACCAAAAAAGCTTTTTGTCTCGCATAAAAAAAGATTCGTTCATACAAAACTCGTGCTACAAGTTGCTTGCCCATAAGATTTCTGTGACGTAGTAATTATATAAAAAAAACTACTAATAATATTAAAAAGTTTTACGGGGTTTCATTAATAATGATTATATATAAATAATTACCTTATTTGGGGTGACAATTTCTCTTAGGCATAAATTCCAATTATAGGCTATTCACGGTAAAGTGAGCATTTTTGAAATCCCTATCTTTTGTAATAATAACCAAGAAATATATTTTATTTTAGCCTTATACGTTAACTTCAGAGTGCCACGAAATATAAACACTGTTTATTACTTCCATGGCAATATCTATTTTAAAAAGGTGGTCGAATGATTAAAAATGGCTGAAAGGAAAGTGAACCGTTTTTAATAAACAAACTTTTCTGCTTACACATTCCTTGTGGTGATAATATATTTCCCCGTTATTTATATTTCGGGGGGAAAAACACTCAAAGAGAATAGTTTTATCTTGTCAAAAGATGCATAAAATGTGTTTCATTTCACCAACCAAAGAGTAACACAAAAACTGAATTGACATTTTAAGACAGTCGAAAAATTCTCCTTGCTTGCAACATTGCCTAGAATATTTACGAAGTTGATTTTCCAATATATTTAGAACATATTAAAATTGTGGAACGCAAAATGCAAGAGATCATAAAAAAATTACATACTTTTTAAGTTTCATTCTCTCACTTTATCAAACGAAACTCGATAAAAAGCCAAGTAATATGGAAAACTGTTGTCCGAAAACGAGAAACGTGTAACGTAACGTTCATCTACAATATTAAGGCTACCGCCAACCTGGCGCTTTAACTGCGATACAGGATGTTAGAAATTACTATTTTCCCACGAAACTATTAAACGTATTAAACGTGCGTCCAATGTTCTGATCTACGACAAGATCACACTTCATACGGCTGTCCATTGCCTTCATGACGTCACGCACATTAGAAACTCCATTTCAGAGAACTCCAAAACGGCAAAAAAAAAAACTTTTCAGAACGATGTATTTAAAATATACGCGTCTCATACATACAAAACTACTCATAGGCCCTGTACTGAACCTTCCTGCAGACTTCAGTTTAAACTAACCGTAGGTACACGCAGCACAAGAACACTGCACGCCAGTTCGGAGCGTTGCGCTTAGCGGCGATGGCGCCCTTAATGCGCGTAGCAGTATCGCCCATCTCGCCCCCACGCTTCCCGGCCTCGAACATGGGGAAAAAGCACCGGATAGACGTTGGGAGCTCCGGGTATGTCTCCCTTTCCCTCGGCCCCGACCCTTGCCTGACCCACGCACCTGGAGAGCGAGGAAAGTGCAGCATCGGATGACGAGATAAAGAGGGAGGGGGGGAAGCTGTGACGTGTATGGCACACTCCTGATTGACAGCCGACATCTGGTGGCGACCAACACATTCCAGGAAATCGGGCATTGCCTCGGCTTTTGAGAAACGCCTCGACGCTGAATCAGGAAATTCCAAGCGCGCGAAATAATCCAAAAAAGGACCATCGCAGTCTACAAATACAGTTATCCACCCTGCCGAATTCCTGTTTTCGAGTGTGTGTGTGGGTGGATGGCGATGACCGACGGGTGTTCCGGATGATCCGGCGACCTACGGCAGCAGGGAGTGATCGGTGTATTCCCGGAGATGGTTCAGGTACGTGACCTACCTCAGGTGTCGGAACAAATGAAGGTAGGTAAAGTTTACCAGAGACACATCTGGTGCACACTGTGCCGTGGTATTGGACTCTATAATGACGTTAACAGGACTGATTTATTTAACCGATTAATGTCATATTATATTGAATAATGACTCGGTCAATTGCAGCGATGACTAATACAAGTCTATGTATAAAAGGTAGCATATTATAAAGAACATAGTTTTAATGAATTAGGTATTATTCTAAATACAGTATAAAATAAAATAAGTTATTTTATTTGAAAAATATTTACACCCACTCATAAACCTAGGACACACTCACATAACTTCTCGCTAAAGAATGTAGAATTTACTATATAAATTGTATACTATTTGAAAAAATTACAACAGACTGTACTTTCATTAAGGGGTCCACAAACACAAATAAATTACGAACTCTTATAACATTTGAATATTATTTGTCTTCGGTGCAAAAAATAAACCTTCACAACACCTTATTAAATTAATAAATTGAATGTCATAATAAAATGATACAGTAAATATCTATAGTCTAGACCAAACAAGAGTTTAGCCATTTGTGGTTCACAGCGTTTAACAGATTAAGTTGTACAAGCTGTTCGTCTAAATTACAATATGGACGACATAGCTAATGTTCGGAATAAAAATTCGTTAATATGACGGGAAATGTACAACGCCTAGCATTTCACGACGACTGCAGTTAACCGAAACACATCCGCTGAAACTTAACCCAGGATGTGAACTTCAATTAGCTACAACTAACACTTCATCAACACAATTGTTACAATTATGCACCATCACCCCATATATGTCGCCAGCGCCAGTCCAATGTACAAGTTTACACGATAGCCTCTTAACTGTTCAAAAAATAATAATATGAAACTAGGAAACTTCATTATTTTGAAATAGTATTTACATATCGCTTCTTCGTAAAAAAAATAACAAAATTTTTTTTTTAACTAGAACATAAATAAGATTATAAAAATTACATGTACTTACAATTTACACACAGCGCTAATGCACTTAAGTCACATATAAAATTGTATGAAAACTACGCAAATTCTGCTAATAAAATAATTTTCTCAAAATTTTGAGTTGTGTAAATTTTCTTGCGAAGGAGCGGTACGATGTAAAGTGACAAGTGATTTAGTAATATGCTTAATATCGTACCTGTCAAAATATTTTCTGGCAGAGTTAAAAGGCAAGCGCCCCCCCCCCCCNGGATTTTTAATCAGACATCGGTTGACAAAAAAAATTTATAACTACGGAAACAAAACGCAACTTCACAACATATTAGAAGCTAACATTACCTGGGTGATGGGAACACTATTAATTACTATGCCCCACTACGACGATATGGGTCACTTCTACAAGTAATGGCGAAGGCAAGTCCGGTAGTTTCAGAGGCGCTGCCCCAGTCGGGACCACCCCTAATTCCCTACACATTTCCTCACACAAACTTGTACCCAAAAAGAAAAAGTCCTGCACTTCATAGCTGTTTCCTCACTTCCGAATGCTTTGAACCTTGTTTTGGTAAACACTTATGTATATCGTACGCAAAACTGCTCTAACGCAAAGCACTGCAGTCGGCTTTTATTTTTTTTCTTGAACTATTAACTCTGGGTCTTTTGCCAGACATTTCCCCCACAATACGACCACTATGCAATTATTTTTCCTTTACTCTAACACTCTGGTGTAACAATTAAATACTGAATATCTTCGTGGCGTGACTTCATTTTCAGATATTTTTGAGTGAAGTGGAGAGATTTGTATGGCTCTTAACATAGTCTTGAGAACCGACGGGGGTAAAAAGGAGCGAGTATGGAGCAGTGCCGGAATCCAAGGGTGGGGGAAACGGGAGATTCCCGAGAACACCCGCCGACTAGCGGCATCGTTCGGCACGATTGCCACGTGCGAAAATCCGGGAGCGACCCCGCTGGGAATCGAACCCGGTTCGCCTATGTGGGAGGCGAGCAGTCTGACCACTACGCCTCCGCGGCCCCTNCGACCCCGCTGGGAATCGAACCCGGTTCGCCTATGTGGGAGGCGAGCAGTCTGACCACTACGCCTCCGCGGCCCCTCTGACATTTTTAACACAACATTACCTACATATTACCCAGTGACAGTGACATGTATGCACAATCGTAATTTTGTCACGAACTCCCGTGTTTAAGATTCAATTGTAGTGCGTGTATAATGTAGAGACTTTGAGATAGTATCGGGCATAACGATAAACCGCTGTAGGCATACACATGTATAATGAGCGTTCTCCGAGTTATGGCCATTACACGTCTTGCTTAGTGACCAAGAAAATGCCGCGTTACCATATGATTTCATACGCTTACCCCTCACGTATATAGGTACGTGCGTCATGTTTGTTCTATTAGAATGTCGCATTCAAGACACCCCGATTTGGGTGTGCTAGGATTATTTCTAACGGTATACCGCAAGTTCACATAAACATCGCCAAAATTATATTATCCTATCACACAAAGGGTGAAATCAAGTACGAAATAAGTGTTTAAAACGACCTTACAGCCACTCTCTCTCATACACCCGAACCAAACTGGTAGACCTAGTCGCAAGTTTGCATGTTTCCCGTGCCACAGCTCCGGCCTGTAGGTTGGCAACCCTGTACGGCTCAGCAGGAGATAAGCAGCGACTATGGCGTGAGAAGTTACAGCAGACGAATCTGAGTCCTAAAATAACCCAGCCCCTTCACCCTCCTCCACAACCAACGTTACNCGTGAGAAGTTACAGCAGACGAATCTGAGTCCTAAAATAACCCAGCCCCTTCACCCTCCTCCACAACCAACGTTACAGTAATTATCCGTGACACCGGGACAAAAAAAACTGTTTCTATTCCAGTGCATCGGTCCAGCAGGAGTCTCTTCCCGTCTGAAACGTCGCTCACCTTGTCCACGTTGGCAATACTGCGTATGACGAGTACTTGATCGTAAAGTGCTCTACTGTGCGCTGCATCATACTCGTACCGACGACCACACACATATGTGAAAATAAATTCCGTATTGCGAGAAGCAAAAAAAGTATAGGCGTACCATACGGGGTACAGGACAACCGTTTGGGAAACACAGACGATTGTCGTCCCAATAGACGTGTAGTGAAATGAAGACGTGAATGGAGAATATATGTGGCAGAATGTGTACGGAGGGAGGGGGAAACCAGAGTACCCCGAGAAGACCCACCCAGGGCGCTTCCAGGTGGACAATAAAGGCGGGCTAATGACAATCCAGTTGGTGCTAAGTATGGCGTAGCAGGAAAAAGTGTGTTATCTAGGCATATTTGATTACTGCACAGAGTAGGACACAAGATACTTCTTTTTTTTTCTTTAGAAGCAGCTATAATGATTTAAGTTCAATCTTATTCAAAACCGCCGGACGCTCATCAGTGTTAAATACATCCAGCACCCCCTATATGCAAGATCTTTAAGGGAGGATACGAATCCGCGATGTAAACAAAATGAAGCATCAGCAGAGAATCGTCCGCCACGTTTTCACGAACGAAAAAGGAACCAAAAGCGCATGTATTGTCACGCGCGAGCTGCTTTGCCCCGCGTAAGCAAGTGGAAGTGAAGGACAGAGTAGCTGGATGATCTGTTGACGCTAGCGCGATATCAGTTGCAACCGGAGACGCGGCGGCTTCTTCACAAAGGAATGTTTACAAAGCGTGCCTGTTATGCCTGACCTCGCGTCTCCCAGCTGGACTCTGAGTGCGGCAAACCTTTCAGGTGAAGGCCAACGGCTATAAAAGGCGCGTCGGGTCTCCAAGCCGGCAGTTGTTGAGTGGATGAGTTTCAGCGATAGACGACTAGCGAGGAGAGAAGCGCGCGGCGAGAGAAGTGACAAGCGGGAGGAAAATCTGCGACTGCGAACATCAGAGTAGTGAAGAGTACGACTGCAGGCTGGATGTGTAAGTGAAAGACATTACAAACGATGGCAACAGATAGACTGAACATGTGTTAATGATGAGTATGAGTAAATTGACAATAAACAAACAGAGACTTAAAGAAGGGCGTTAATTAGAGTTCAAATAGACATTAAGTATTGCTCTCACTGTGAAATAAAAAGAGTAATAGCGGAGACAGATAATAATTTAATGCTGTAAATAATAGCCGTGTGAAAAAATTAAAAATCAAATTTAATTTTTACTTTTATTAAGACCTCCATCCCTCACGAACTCAGATACGCCCCTCAGGCGTCCATGTAACAGTATTGCAGTCACAGTTCCCCCTGAAGAGTCATCTGGTCTAGTGTTAATTTTCCACGCAACTGAAGCTTTAGGAGCATTTATTTCAAGGAGTCTGTTTCTACATGTGCTACATACAGCACGTTTCGTAACATGCAAATAGTCGGTGCTTCGTATTTTTTTTGAAGCGTCTAAAAAAAGTTCCCAATTTCGCCGGGCTATAAATACGTGTTTGCACTGCAAATGAAAGTGTGTTAAAAAAAAAAAAAGGAAAAATAGGAGACAGGAATTACAAGAAAAAATAGCCACGTGAAGTTACGAGAAATGGAAGCCAACGCGAAAGATAACAAAAAAGATGGATGCAAAGAAAACAAACCCAAACGCGGTAAGAGAATATGAACACACAAGGGAAAGAAGGAACAT
>NQII01006208.1:88795-131576 GCA_002778355.1 Clitarchus hookeri | reverse complement strand
CTTGTTGTCTTATATAGGCGCTGCCGACCGCATCGCGTTACTCTGATTGGTTCCATGCCTCTGTTATTTGCATGCTCACGCCTATACCAGTTTTTTTTTCCCTCTCTAGTGTACTTTGCAGCCATTAATTTTGGGTGTTGTTTCAGTGTCAGACCTTTTCTGTATGTGGTGTTGCTTTCTGAATGGAATGAAATTTACAAATGAAGTAGCATTTGACATGCTGATGATAATAAAGGAATTTCGTCGGAACTGCAGAGCTGCTGCCCGTTTGTACTCAGAGATATACCCACAGCGCAAGCATCACTCATGCAATGTCTTCCAGCATCTTGCATGTAGCGTGCGTACAACCGGGCTAGTGCAACTGACACTCAACAAACTTCTCCGCATCAGACGACTTGTGAGAGACGAGAGCGCTGTTGGTGTACTTGCTGCCATGGTAGTTAAACCTAATGATTCTACACAGATGATTGCCCGTGACTGAGAATTGTCTGAAATACAGTGTGGTGAATCCTCGCTAATAACCATTTACATCCGTGCCAAGTACAGCTGTACCAAGAACTTGGGAATAATTACTTTCCTAAGCGCATTTATTTCTGCAACTGGCACCTGAGCAAGGACCATGCTTTCCATCGCAGTATTTTGTGGCCTGATAAGGCCACATTCAAGATTAATGGTGATGTTAACATACATTGTGCCCAGTACTGGTCTGCAGTCAACCCACATTGGCTCCGTCAAGTGGATAACCAGAATGTGTGGAGGAGCCTTAATACTTGGTGTTGCTATCTCGGACATCTTGTCATAGCACCATATTTTTTTGGAGAGCAATTGAATGGTGCACCATATGCCGACTTACTAGAGAATATTTTGTATCAGCTGATCGAAGATGACTATCTCGCTCTGAGATTAACAGTGTTGCTTCAACAGGATGGCTGTCTTTTTAATTTTTTACGCAGAACTTGGCTAGTTGGTAACATGTTATTCCCCAGATGGTGGATTGGACGAATTGGTCCTGTAGCTTGGCCACCATGTTCTCCAGACTTGTCCCTAAATGACTTATTTTTGTTGGGGGAGAATCAAAGACATCATCTACGGCGTGCGTCCAACAACGAGGGAAGGCATGAAAGACAGAATCAGAGCAGCATGTGGATTTCTCAGCTGTTCTGAGATCCGCCAAGCAACCGCAAACATAAGGAGAGCAGAGTCATGTCTGATACAGGATGGTCGACTTTTCGAACATTTATGAAGAGTTATGTGTGCGAATGAGTGCTCCCAGGTCCCATTTCACAGTAGTTCTCTCACACTAAACTGGTATTTACAGTACACCCAACATCCTTTTTACTGTACATACACNTCCCATTTCACAGTAGTTCTCTCACACTAAACTGGTATTTACAGTACACCCAACATCCTTTTTACTGTACATACACTAGGTATGCACGCCAGTGAAACAACAGTTTTTGTTGATTTCTATTTGGTTTTAGTAAGAATAAACATAGTTTTCGTTCAGTTTCGTTGTCCGTAAACTACGCACATCACAAACCATATGCTTAAATGGTTTATTTTATTGTGCGTAAACTATGCATAACAGAAAACAACTGTCTTATTAAATGTTGTTCCCTTTTAGACGATCTATCCAACGATACCCCTGTTCCCATTTGCAATTTCAAATCTCAAACCCCTTCCCTACCTCTGGTATGTTCGGGGGAATGGAATTACTACCAATCGATGATTCATATAGAGTATAGTTATCACAATTTTATCGCGAAACCACGGTGTCGTGTTGTTGCCGATAAAAAGGGGTGATACGAGTGCTATGAATTATCGTGTTTATATAAATATATAGTCATCATTAAATAGTATGTTAATAAAAACAAAAAAAGATAGCTAAATATTAAGGAATACGCAGGCGTATTGTAATATGTGGGTAAAATGTAGGAAAAAAATGAAAAACAATCGTGTCATTTCCGAACAAGGGCCCTTTATTCCATAGAAAAGGAAGGAGCCACCAACCCAGAGTCCGTTTGGCTGGCTTGTCGAGGCGGGTGCCGCTTATGGTGCGAGATTATCTGGGTTCGAGTCCTGGGTAAAGCACGTGTGCATTTGTAATTGTCTCACTGCTGTTGCATATTTTTCTGGTGCGATCTCTAATGTCATTGCTTTCAATGAGACGTTAAGGCCTACCTACCTTCTAAGCTTTAAATACTTCATTTAAAATATTTTCACTTATGTTGAGGAAACTAGGATTCTTGGTTTTATCAGTAACTTCTTATTAATTCTGAAGTTGTGCGAATGGAGACTGAATAAGGCGTTGTTTCAGGATAGTGACGCCGGAAGAGGCATAATAATTAAAAATTGCCCTGATTTAAATGCGATACCTGGGTTAGTCGGAACGCAAACTCCACTGATAGACTTTTAAATCGTTGCCTGTCTCTTCGCCAATATCGAGAACGCGGAACAAATACGCGAACCAGTAATAGAGGACAATGCCGGGGAGGTTAAAACTTCTAACTCTTCATATTGTCAGTAAGGCTGGACAGCACACAAATTGTTAAAAAAAATTCTTGTCCCAACTTTAATGCTAATAAAAAATTATAAAATATCTTCACAACACATCTGTCACTCAAACGCCACCGAGAAAAAATTAAAACCATCACAGTCAGTATGTTTTCGACACGCAGTTAAACGGACAGTTTTGAAATTCATGACGTTGACTTATAAACCACAATGTGCACGGCAGATTGTGAAGTTGATAAGCGTGTCGGACATTTTAGCCTATGAACGGCATAAATAACGTATAATCTGTCACTATCCAGCATAGCAAGCTGCGCTAATGTCATTCTACTGTCAGAACAAAGAGGATATGAATAAAAACCGCGCCATTTCGCGTGTAGAATGAAACAGGAAGCGTTTTTTTATATGTTTTGTGTCACACGTATATCATCCGAGAAGTCATAATTAACTTTTTTTTGGAACTGTGCTGTTATCGACATTAAGATAGACCAGTGACTTGTAGACTAAAATTAAGACTCCTTTCAATCCACGTATTTAGTGTCTCTTTTTGAGAAGTTGGTAAAGAAATGCATGTGATTGTTTTTGTGGATTGGTCCGTACTGACTAAGAGTTATTCGTGTGAGTTAATAGTAAAAGTAGCAAACACAAAAAAAAATTGATATATACACGTAGCCACACCAATATAAATTTTAATCAGTTTAAACACTACAAGAAAGATCATCAACATTTTAAAAATATATTTCATAGACATTTAAGGGAGTTTTTTAATAATACCGCATGCATGCAAATGTAAAGGAATTGATTAAGAAGTTACTGAAATATCATGTTTAAGTTAAAATTTCCGGTGACATTTTCAAAAATTATCTAAACAGGTTATAAATGGTTGTATTTAATGCACATGCACTAAGAGCAGCTGGCATGCCAAATTGTGTTCAGTTGAGTTTTATTGTTCTATAGATTTATGCAACACACATACCTAACGGGATAAATATTTAGAAAATGAATAAACTAGCTGCTTTAAAGTACTTATTTCATGCGGTATTTAATGGAACTTATGAAATATTTATTTATGTATTCCGTTGCATTGGTTTCTGAAATATTGCATTAAAAGTTTCATATTACATTTGGCACTATCACAAAGTGGCGGAAAAAAGAGTGAGTGAATTATCATTTTCAATAGTCGCAATATAAACTATGAGCCTACTGGGTAAATAGTTGTGAGTGCTTTGGTAGTTATTGGATTCTAACATAAAGTGTTTATACGGCCGCTATTTCAAAAAAAGTCTACATGTGTAGAGTATGTTAACATAGCACTGTTTGTATTGAACGTCTGGCGAGAATAGTTCGATTGATTCTGGGGATCAAGAGATAGAGTTTATTGTGCAAGGGATGCTAACTTCCAAAATGGTCGATAAAAGAGGCCGGGATTTAAAACATAAAATTTTCTTGATAAGCGTTGTCAGCCTACCGAGTTTTGTGAGAAACGGTCGAATAATTTGGTAGCTGTGGTACTTAAACATAAAAAATTTACGTTGTCACCATTTTGAAAAAGCATAAGGGTAGATCAACATAGGATTACTTGAATGTCAATTTTGGCAGGGATCGGTTTAGTAGTTCCCGACATACGACATCGGAGAGGGAGTGGGGAGGGAGAAAACTATCATTTAGAGAATTTTTTAAAATAAGAGAGATTTTTTAAGTTAATTAATTGTGTTGATATTAAGAAAAGAAACATATGCTAAGTTTAGTTTTTTTGATATTTTGAATTTAATTAATCTGGTAACTTATATTTTATTACTTTGAATTTGTGTTGTTAAAANTTTAGTTTTTTTGATATTTTGAATTTAATTAATCTGGTAACTTATATTTTATTACTTTGAATTTGTGTTGTTAAAATACGTCTCCTCTCTGGAAAAGGAGTGAAGGGGGACCATTACTTCTATCTGGTTACGGCTATACATTTCCCAGCTTTATACCCACCTTAACAGACAGCTTGAAGCTATACTCACCTAATGTTGATTGCAGTTCTTGCAACGTGCACTTCAGGACAACTATTTTGGCAATGCTGTTGGCTATGCGTTTTCACATGATGAGGCTCATCCACATTCCGCCAGCTTTATGAAGTAGTATCTCTACCGTATATATCCTAATAGGTGGATTGGTTGCGGTGGTTCCATTAAATGGCCACCACGGTTTTCCAGATCTTACCGCATTAGGTGTACAAACGAAAGGTGTCGACACGGGATGAGCTGCTAGCTCGCATAAAGGACGTAACTCCAAGGTAACGGAACATGCAGATGAACTTAGACGAGTAACATACAACGTTTTCATTGAAGTAGATCAATGCGTTGCAGTGAACACAAAATGTTTTGCAAATTTTTTACGTTAAAAAATCATTATTAAACTGGCTCTATTTCCGGATAGGGCAAATATATTTATGACAATTTGGCTTACAATAACCAATCGTTTTACTCCCAGCATATTGACCTTTACTCCTGGGACATGGTGTATAAAACGGGAACATGCACCCTCACTGCCAACTTCCAAACAATGTACACTAATTTTTTCACTCTAAAAAACATATTATGTTAAAACAATAAAAAAATGCTGATTTCAGTCAGAATAAACAACTAATTAACATTCTGAAAACATAAAAAAAACCTTGAAAAACCAAATTTAATAACGCTAACGATAAATAAATATAATCTACACTCTCAGATAATTACATTAAAAATAAATACGTAGCTTATGATACATATATTGGCTAACTGTCAACAAAACCTATTGAATTAAGCAAAGTGTTTACGAGTCAAAACTCAACTTAGTTAAGCACATAGTCAAACTGTTGGCAATAAAACATGAGAATATCTTATGTAACATTTTTAAACCATACTTCACCAAATATAAATATAATATTTGTATTAAAACATGGAAACTAAACNTATCTTATGTAACATTTTTAAACCATACTTCACCAAATATAAATATAATATTTGTATTAAAACATGGAAACTAAACAAGCAGATGGTTTTTGTAAGCGTGTGCAAGTACAAAATCGGTGATTTTTTTTATGGCGTGAAACCCATAGATTTGTGTTTTCGAAGTACTCCCTGAGACAGTGATCAAATTAGGTATGTATTGTTGATTATGTATTGACAGTTTAGTTAAGAGAGTTTGGTCGACACTTAACATCGAGGTCTTAAGTACCAGTGAGGNTATTGTTGATTATGTATTGACAGTTTAGTTAAGAGAGTTTGGTCGACACTTAACATCGAGGTCTTAAGTACCAGTGAGGGTGAAACGAGGTGAGTATGGAGCAACCCCGGAATGAAAGGGTGGGAGATCCCGAGAAAACCCACTTAACAGCGGCATCGTGCGTGGTCTTTCCCGAATACGAAAATCCGAGTGACCCTGCCGGGAATCGAACCCAGTTCCCCTAGAGTACCCCTTATTTAGTGAGACACTACCAAGTTGCCGTAATTATTTATAAATGCAGTGTAGAAAAAAATGACTGTTTATTCGTGCTTACGATGAAAATTAATTTTTGCACTAATAAATGAAGGCGAATTTCTTGAATGCACTGTACACACAGGAACCATTGCTGTATCATTTGTATTAAACTTCAATTGTTGTGAATAGTTTAAACATTTGCAAGGAGATTGAATAGTTACAATTGCTCAACAAACAATTAAGGAAGCAATGAAAATAGTTTCGGTGAAAAAAATTTTAAGTGGCCATTTCTAAAATCCCGCTCTGGAAAATGTTTTGCGGTACGGTTGAAATTCGTAACATTATCAATACCAGGATTTTCCATTTCAACCATTTCAGTTATTTGCGTCGAAGGAAGTAATTCTCGTTGCTCGTGTCAGTGGATAGGTAGACTACGACCCTGAAGTGGTAATTACATATATACCCCATACGATGAATTTTCACACTGTACATCAACTCTTAATAGTATGTAACAAACCGTTTTTACTGATTTATTTATAACTTTCAGACTGGCTATTACCACTTCAAGCTTGGGGATGTAGCATACATCCATTTAACAGAAACCTTTAAGCATGTTCCAAACATCAAAAGAGGAGTAACAAAGTATTTGTAAATAAATAGACGTGACCTTTAGTTAAGGGTTATAGTAATGACAATCGTTTAGGGTTAAAAACAAATCAGGTCCCTGCTACGAAAGGTCGGTGGATTATAGGTTTGGTGCTTGCACCGCCCGCCTGTATGTGGCTTATCGGCCCCGTTGTTTCAATTAAATGTCCTTGCTTGGCTGGTGAGCTTAGTTCTTTTGGCTCACAAGAGATGGCAGAGTACATCACTTCATCGCTTGGAATTATCGCTGGGAAAAATATAAGCCTGTTGTTTTGCTGTTTACTTATCGCAATTAGAAATTAAGAAATTATTTGTCAAGTATTTTCGATGCCGATTTTTTGTAACTTTTTACATCANCCCTATTCCATCTCGCGTCACCGGGCCAAAAGACGAGTGCAATTGATTCCGGCGGAAATCGCTTCGATAACTCATAGCCATGCACGTTTTGTAACGAATTATCTCGCCAATTTGTAAAAGAATTAAAATTTCTAGTTGTGAAGTGGAGAGTGGCGAGATTTGAGCGGCTCTCAACATCGAGGTCTTGAGAACCGATGAGGGTGAATTGTGGTGAATATGGAGCAGCGCCGGAATGCAAGGGTGGGGGAAACGGAAGATCCCAGAGAAAACCCTCCGACCAGCGGCATCGTCCAACACGATTCCCACGTGCGAGAATCCGGGAGCGACCCCGCAGAGACCCGAACCTGGTTAGCATTGGTGGGAGGCGAGTAGTCTAACCACTACACGACCGCGGCCCGAAAATTTCTAGTTTCAATACACAAAAAAGAAATTCTTTCTTAATAAAGACATTATTTTAGCGGCGTTCCGATATTTACTGAGTCTACACGAGAACATTAATGTCACCGGCTCACGATCGCTGTGGGGCAAATGAGAGCCAATCACGTTCAGAGTACTGGCCTGCTGTCAGCCGGATGTCGGTTAAAGATAAAAATGGCTCACTCTGTCAACACGATACCGTATCAACACTGACGTCACAGCTGGTAAGACAATCAGAATCCAGAATGTCGCCGGCCGGAACCGACAATCCACCGTCTCATGTTAGAAAAGCCCTAAATATCGCAAGCCAAACACTCGTTTTCACACACACACACATTGGACCTACATTATGAGTACAGAATTCGGCCGACGCAGCAAAAAATTATTTCATCATAACCCGCCCAACCGAAAAGACACGTTGAAGCGGAAACACATTTTTAAATAAAATTCTTAGTTTTCATATGTACTTTAGAAACACAATATTTCGTAATTTTAAGTAGATACTGCGATTTTTTGGTAATAAATATTTATTTTGGTTTTTTTACTCGGATGCACAATTTAAGTTGAACTTCGCTGGTAGAGCTTCAGTTTGAGTTATTTCTTTTGTCATGATCCAGTTCAGCAGCTGGCCATGATCTATAGAAGCCATCTGCTTTTCTTCTTGTGAATGCCGTCAGCACTGCTCTTCACGTTAATTACCGTGAGTAGGGTCTTCGCTACGGGTATAATGTGTCGCGGATGGTCTGTGACATTTGCTGATTGACGCATTTCAACATGTGCGCAGCGTAAGAGCGCTTGAAGTGTCACGGCGAGCGAGTTTTCTTTCTCAATACCACGCGATCTCTTCGATATTTGTTTTTTATTTTCTGCGAATGAGACAGCAGTTGGGTGATCAGGGAAACATCGAGAAAGCTCTTTCTATTCCCGAGACAGGTGCGCGCGAGCTTCGGGTGATCTTGGCCTCTTTGGCTTCTTGACGTATCTTGAACTTGGCCTTTTCAAGTGAGAAGATGACGACGAGAGGACGAGTTCGGTCAAGGCAAAAGCCGAGATCCATCTCTTACCATGCAGATCAGTAGCTTGTACTATTATATTATGTAGGTAGAGTTAATTGATAGACATTCTGGGGCCAGCAAAACCAGTAGTTATAATTAGTGTTCTTTTGAGTTCGGTCGTTTCCGTTCGTGCAAATTAAGTAAATTATGTTCGGACTCCCGGTTTTGTCAATTCGGAACTGTGTGCTAGTCAAAATTAATTTCTTGGCAATGGCTTCAGTATTTATGTTTAAAAATTTTCAGGTACTGCGAGGTAGCTTGTCGTTAAATATTATTTTTAAGTTACTTTTTGTTGAATCCTCGTCCGTGACTGTCTTACCTCTTTGAAAAAACCATTATGTTATACAGAGATGTTTTCCGAATTGTAAACAAACTGGATCTTTTTGTTATTTTCTTTGGTGTTTATTAAATTTAATCATGAACCAATAATTCAATCTTTGCTTTCTAAATACGCCCGCACAAACCAAAGAAATATTATTATTTAAAAAAATTAATTGATAGCTGTATAAAGAACTATTGATCTCCACAATCATTTGATCCTACGATCTACGCCCTCGTGTATAATTTTTGGTGGTCGGCACCATAGAGATTCTTCTGGAGTGATTTGCTGTGTTTGTCATCTGTGAAAAACACTTTATTTTTTGGTTGGTGAACCGATTAATCTGCAGCAGTTGAAAGTTCGGCGCGACTCTTACACATATACACAGTGGTGTGATTGTGGCAGTCTTCCTCTTGTTATTTTCTTTGTAGGGCATTTTGTTAGTGTTCTACATTTATAATGTTTAGTTATGTTAGTTTTGGGTAATGTGTTAGAAATTGTCGTGTGTATTTTTTTTCCTTTCCCTCTCTCTTTATCAAGACTTGTACAGTGTTGCATACTTAATTATTTAATTGTTTATGTGAATTACTAATATTTTAGCCAGGCCTATGTGATAATTTCTTTACTGACTGTAACTAAAATGAGTTATAGTATAAATGGTTATTTACATAATGTTTACCAAATATTAGTTGCAGTTTAGAACTAGCCTCGATACTATATTTGCTGTAGGCAAAGTAATAGGAAACATTTTGTGCCGGGATAGTTAAATAAGGAAGCCATGCTGGTAAAATGTTGATATTTGAAGACAAGCGCCCGTGGCGGCAGCAAAGCCGGCTAGTGCAGATGCTGCTAGTTGATGGTCCATGACATGTGAATGTCACCGCTGTGCGACTTTGTGTCGGTCACTTTGTCAGCTCAACGCTGATGTGTAATCTGTGCTGGTCATCGCGGTTAAATAAACTCATTCAAACTGCCTGTCATAAATGCCATTGAGTGCATGTTGAATATTTTGTTCGTAAAAGTTTGTGAGATAGTACAAGGCGATTACTTTTTTTTGTTCACTTCTGTGCATGGGTCGTTAGGCGAGGATGGACATGCCCCGCGCATAATGCATGCTACCACAATGGAAACGAAGGGGTTGAAGACAAGGGGATGTGACTCCCTCCAATGGGAATTGTGGGGAATGGGCTAGGAAGGGGCAAGAAGGTCGCAGTCCATTACTCTCGGATGGACCCCGGAGTTGGGGTCGTAGGTTCGAGGCCTGCTAAGGAACCTTTGTATTTATGAGGACACGAAAATGAATGGATCATGAATCACGTGTGTCCGTCGGAATGTTATATTGCTTTTTTTTCATTTATGCTTAAAATGCACACACATGGTATTAGGTGTTGAATCGAAAAAAAAAAATTAAAAATTTTAGTACGCCTGAGTTAAATTAATGGGGTATGTAATGATAAACCTGCGTACTTGATAGGCTTTTGGTGAAACATAGCAGCGTTTTTAAATTATGAGGTGTCTCGAGGAAAATAAGGCAAAGCAAAAGCATATTTTGAACTTTTAATTCAATTGTAGAATGAAGTAATAGAATATAATTATGTGCCATGCAGATTAAGTTGACAATGTGTAAAAACACTTGAATGTTTACTGTGTTGAAACAGTACTACGTCACCGGATTTATGTTACACAATACCATAGTTATAGGCATTGTAGCATTTAGTGTGATTGGTCTTTTTGGTAGGTCCGGAACTTAGGTTTTAGTTACATAAAAATTTTTTTTTGTTTGTAAGACTTTAGATACAGTTTTTTCCTTTTCGTGGTGTTGACATTAACTTTTGGGACAGTTGACACACTCGTGGGTGTTAAGCGAGTTAGTCAGAATTTGTTTTGTTGTTCCATAACGGTCGGGAGATGTATGAATATTGTTGGTAAGCAACTTGAGATGATTCTTTCAAAAAATAAAAAATCCAAACCATTGCAAGCTGTATTGAAGTTTAAGATTATGTTTATCTGTTGGGAAATATACTTTAATGTATTTTTTAAATAGTTTTGTAAGGTGGGTTTGAAAATTGTGCTAAGTTAGGACCCTTTACTGCCTTTTTGTTCACTGAAAGTCAGTTTGACGTTAATAACATAATAAATATATATTATTTAAGTTACAAAGTGTACAGACTGGAACACACCACGGCTACGTACAGTTTATTAACTATTAACGTTTGTTAACGTTAAGTTTTAATTTTTTACTATATTTGGTTCATAGTCAATCAATAGTTTCGTGACATTAAGTGATCGGGGTGACGATACACCATAGTAATTAGTTGTTCGAAGTAACACCACACGGAAGCACAGTGTCGTTTTTTTTAATAAACAAAAATTTGTAAAAAAAAATTTTGTTGTTTAAAAACATATTTAATTTCCATCGTCTGGTAACAAGATGCTTATTTACGAGAATGGTATCACATATGTATTAAATTAAGTGTTTCAGTTCTATTTTGGGCGATGGGTGCATTTTACCGAAGCAGGCCAGACCTGGAAAACTTCAAGAACTTATCTTTTGTAGCCGCAGTTCAATAGGGTCTAGCAACGAGTTCGTGCATTGCTGTTGGTGCGATGCCGACGACGACTGCCATTAGGTAAAGTCCAAAGTACTTTATTATGTGGCTTTGTAATTAATTTTTATAACATTGGATATTAGGGGCATTATGTTTATGTCTATTTGACTGACTGGGAAAGGCCACAGTATGTAGCACATTGTAATCAGCCCTGGAAAGAGGGACATTTAAGGAAAATTTTGTAATGCAGGTTGAGGTGTGCCCCACAGTTGGGAGCCACTTTAACTTATCTTGACGCATCTCCGCCCCACAGTCGTGCGCCAATTTGACTTGATGCTACGCCACTCGTCAGGGTGCCAATTTAACTTGGCGCTACACAGTTGGGAAGCCAATTTAACTTGATGGCGCTATGCCACTAGTCAGGGCGCCAATTTAACTGNTGGGAAGCCAATTTAACTTGATGGCGCTATGCCACTAGTCAGGGCGCCAATTTAACTGACGCGGGCTTATCTAGGCCCCACGTTGGTCGTGACTATTTAACTTGATGCTATTTCCCACCTGTGTAATATAGGTGGTTTATAGGGTCGTAGTTAATTCCTCCAGGCATAGACTATAAGGTGCCTAGAAGGTTAAAGGTTTTTCAATAAAGTAGTCTTTTGACGTTTTACTAAACTGGATTATTATATTGTCTCGAGTTTGAACAAAAACAACATACAGCAACACTTCCGAGGTGTGGTACTCTAATTTGGCTACTGGTATTAACTGGGGCGACTTCGTGGTGGAGAGGGGCTTCTCTGGGCGGTGACTTGATACTTAACTACTCTGCTCTTGGTGCTGGTATGCTGTCAGCTGGGGATGAGCTCCGGTGAAGTGGGCGTCCTATGGAAAAGGCCCGAATTTGGTGTCGTCTCACTGGACTGCTGTTCTGGGCTCGTGCTCACGTCCTCTCACGATTCCTTGACACAACTCTTCCCTCGGTGTGGTGATAATGAACTGTCCCTGGACTGCTGTTCTACTGACGTGGCCGAGGGTCCGATTTGCCACCCGGCTGCACTGGCGTGACTGACCTCTCTCTGCGCGGCGATATTCAACTGACTGCTCGATGGTCTACTGATCTAACCTCTCTGCATGGTAATAATTGACTGTCCCACCTTCCCACAAGGAGGCTTATATGCTCTCTAGCTTCCCTCCCTAATTGTCGGCACATGTCGCCTTGTTGGGGTGGGGGCGAGGTGGTAGGAAGCAGAACAAAGCATTTCAGAAAACGTGCCCTGGTTCCTGAAGGTTGGGGGGGGTAGGTGGCACCTTTCCCATAGCTTACTCTGTCAGCTGTTTCTCGGTGTGTATATTTTGACTTCAGGCAAAATACACATGATTATTTTGTGATATCTCGGCATTCAACAAATCTCACGGGCTTGCTAGAGGCGTAGGGGGTGAAGGTGGGTGGGGGTGTGGGAGGGCTACGCATCAGCGACACATGTACGGCTTGGAAGCACGTGGTTGCCTCCGCTTGACATTTCTCTGTGGGGACGACGACTGCCATGTGTCTCTCTAAGTACCTACACTGGTTATGATGGAGGAGGGGGGGGGAGGGGGGTTCTGTGACAGCGCTGCTCTAATACTCCTTATGCATCGCACGTCAAGGTTCACGCCCATTTTGTTTCGGTCCTTGGTAAGAGGCATTTTTCCAGTGCAGAAAAGTAGTAATGGATCAGGAAAGTGCTTGGTATTTACAGTGTAAAAATGATGCCATGAGTGGCGTTACATGAGTATTGTCTATCTTAAGGTGTCAATAAGAAATTACCAATGGGAACTACTTACCTCACGAGGGTTAGTTAGCATACACAAAGTGAATGTGATTGTTTTAAGGGCTGGTCCAAGGAATAGGGTAGTCTGGTTATTGTTTTTTTTTATAAGAAAACTACTCTACTGAACTATTGGTTTTTAAGTGTAAGTGTTTGTGGAACACTAGAAAGTTAAAGTAATTCTTGGAGTCAAGGAATTCAAGAAAATTTAAAGCAACAAAATATTAAGAATATTATTAATGGTTTTGATTTTCCGAAAGTTAAGTATTAATGTTTAAAAAAAAAGCTAATTAATGGTCACATTATATTGCCTTTGTTATTTATTATGTAAAGTTTTTCTTTTGGGTGCGAAGTGTTGTTTTTTTTTATTCGATTTCAGATTTAATAGCTTTCATACTTTTGTTTGTTGAAAACTATTCTTGTTACCATTTGACACTGATGTTTTTGTAAAAACACATGATTTGTTTAATACTCCACGATGTTGATTTTGATAAAGAGAATTAACTTGAAATAACATTAAAAATTTATGAAATAGAAATTTTTTTAAGAATAAATACTTCTAAATGTGTATTTATACTTTGGAGTAAAACAAAGCAGGAATTTGATACATTTAAATTTAAATAATAGTATTGTGTTTACTTAATGCTAATTTTTTTTATAATTGAGGAAATAATTGAATATTGGATTACGCACACCCTAATATTGGAAACAGACACAACTAATTATTGGTGACTTTGGATTACAAAAGACGTAGAGAGTTCTAAGAGAGGGTAGAAATAAACTTCATGGTGGACAGTTAGGGAAGCTGTTGGTAAAAGGTGCTTTTGTACCATTTGGGGCGCTATGGGTANGGTAAAAGGTGCTTGTGTGCCATTTGGGGCGCTATGGGTGCACCAATGTGTTTTCGCCCCAAGGGAATGGGGGTTAAAACTGTGATGGGCAGCTAGATTTAGGTGTTGTTTTTTTTTCTTTCGGAGTCTTGGCACTGGTCATTGTGTTCAGCCTCTTCCCAGAATGTCATAAATGTTGAGACTAACTGAAAAAAAAATTATAATGTATTCGTGCCTTCCAACAAAAAATAACTAATTAAAAAAGTGATTGGTGGTGGGTGGTGAGAAACTTGTACCAAATAGATATCTTATATTTTATATAGGTGTTAGTGATGGCTGATTTGTGTTTGATTTCTAGTTTGCACTTAAGTGTTTATATATGAGTAAGTTTATGTAGCATGACTTACGTAGGGTGTTTGGAATCAGAGCTCTTCCTCCCCTATACCATGTTCTGATCGTAAATTGACTGGACTTGTGGTGATTGTCTTGCTTCGTGAAAAACATTTGACAGAGAGAGACAGAGTCTTTCTGTATTAAGTTCATGCAAGATGACTCAGGCTGTGCGCAAGTTGGTGTTGTACGAGGACTCTCTGGAAAGAGAGTGTTTGGAAAGAACTTACATATATAGGTGAGCTAGAATTCCATTTCTCTTAGTGGTAGGACTTGCACCGATCTTGCTGTGATAGACTTTGAATGCATGCCTGTAGTCTGGAAGAATATCGGAGAATGGTAACCTCGAGTCCGTTACCCTACTGGCTGGATGGTGAAGGGAGCGGTATAGGGACGGACTGAACGAGTGCCACTGTGGAAGTCAAGTGGGGAGAGTGATGTCAGGACTATCCTCAAGTCACAGTGCGGTGTACAACGTACCTGCGCAAAGACAGCACATCCTTCCCATTCTGATGATTTTCCTGTGTGTTTCGTATTTCGTCGTCCTTGATAATATTCCTGTTGGATTAAGTTTATGTATGTTAGGTGTAACTAATTTTTTTTATTTATGCTATTTCCTTTGCAATAATTCGTGGAGTATAGCGGATGTGAGAAAATTAACTACCCAATTTGATTAGGTACACAATGTATTTCACCATCAACTGACCATCGTATGAAAATGGCTGTTAATTTTTTGTTATGAGAAACAGGTATTTGTGTCATCTAGGTGCGTGATCTGTATATTGTCAATTGCGCCTCTGTGTTTCGTCGATGCTGCCTAGTTATGCCTTAGGTGCATGACTCGACTGTTGACACCTGGGAGCTGTGACTGCTGTTCTAGGGACATCAGAAGGTGAATCGTGGACCAAACCTCTCAGCTTGTGTGTGCTGCCTCAACAACCTCAGCTCTCTTCACAGCTTCCATGTTCGAGCCTCACCATAAATGTATTCATCAGTGAAGCTAAGATTTTTTTATTTATTAAAAACACTTATACCCACAGTTAAAAACATCAAGCATTTGGTATTCACTGATGAGGAATAAAATGTTTTAAAATGTATTGCAAAATATATATTTTTGCTTTTCCTCTTAAAACTGTAACAAAAAAGTTTAGTTCAAATGATTGGAAAGGAAAATATTTTCTGCCAAAATATTAGGATTTTAAAGTGATTAGATCTGATTAAGGATGAGGTAATTCGTGTTCCCCTGAAAATAAATACTGTAATAAATAGTTTTAATTTTAAAAAAATTTAATGTTTTGAAACAGTTTTCTTTAATGGTTACTTAATTAATTTGAAGGGACACAAATTACTGCAGGACAGGCAAATCTGTTTCTGTGAATTTTTGGATATAAATATTTATTGTGGTTTTTTTATTTGGATGCACAATTTAAGATGGGCTTGGCTGGTGAAGCCTCAATTTGACGTAATCCTTTTGTGGGGATCTGCTGACACACTTTAGCAACTGGCCGCGATCTATACTCGTGAATGCCATCAGCACTGCTCTTTACACTAATTGCTCCAGGTAGGGTCTTTGCCACGGGTNCCGCGATCTATACTCGTGAATGCCATCAGCACTGCTCTTTACACTAATTGCTCCAGGTAGGGTCTTTGCCACGGGTAAACATGTCGCAGATGGTCTGTGATATTTACTGAGTGACGTATTTGAACATGTGCGCTGCTCGCATCCGTTTGAAGTGTCGTGGTGAGCTAGTTTTCTCTCACTCTCCCACGCGCGCTGTTCGATTGTTGTTTCGGCTTGTCTGCGCATGATCAGCAGTGGGATGATCGGGGAAAAAAAATTCGAGAAATCCCTTTATATTCCCTTGACTTAACTTCAGATGATCNCCGCGATCTATACTCGTGAATGCCATCAGCACTGCTCTTTACACTAATTGCTCCAGGTAGGGTCTTTGCCACGGGTGAACATGTCGCAGATGGTCTGTGATATTTACTGAGTGACGTATTTGAACATGTGCGCTGCTCGCATCCGTTTGAAGTGTCGTGGTGAGCTAGTTTTCTCTCACTCTCCCACGCGCGCTGTTCGATTGTTGTTTCGGCTTGTCTGCGCATAATCAGCAGTGGGATGATCGGGGAAAAAAAATTCGAGAAATCCCTTTATATTCCCTTGACTTAACTTCAGATGATCNAATCAGCAGTGGGATGATCGGGGAAAAAAAATTCGAGAAATCCCTTTATATTCCCTTGACTTAACTTCAGATGATCTTGGCCTCTTTGACTTGTTGATCTCTCTTGAATTTGGGCTTTCCAAGAAATATGACGTCGAGAGGACGAGTTCAGTCAAGGCAGATGACATAGAGACGTCTTTTACCACGTTAATAAAAAAGTTGTACTTTTCAGTTGTGTAGGTAGAGTTAATTTGTAGACGTTCTGGGGCCAGTACAACCAGTAGTTTTAAATAGTGTCTTTCGAGTTCAGTCGTGTCCCTTACTCGTTCATGTACCGCAACTAAGTAAGTTATGTTCGGTCTCCCAGTTTTGTCAAATAGGAACTGTAGACTAAGTCTTCATGAATCTCTCGTCAATGGTTCTAGTATTTATGTTTAAACCTCTTTAGGTACTGTGAGGCAGCTTGTCGATTAATACTATTTTTGAGTTGATTTTTGTTGAATCCTTTGCCGTGACTGTCTTCCGTCTTTGATAATCTTGATATGTGAATTATGTTGTACAGAGATGTTTTCCAAACTGTAAACAAACTGTATAGTTATTGTTATTTTATTTTATGTGTATTAAATTGAGCCATGAACCAAACGTTTAATCTTTTCTTTCTACATTTAGTTATTAGCCATTCTCTCCCTCCCTTCCCCCATACCCCTTATGATTTATAACTACTTTTTTATCATTANTACATTTAGTTATTAGCCATTCTCTCCCTCCCTTCCCCCATACCCCTTATGATTTATAACTACTTTTTTATCATTACGTTTTTAAACTTTAAACGATAGACGTAAAAAGAACTGTTTACCTGCGTAAACATCCGGTCCACCGCTCTACGCCCTCAATTCGCAGCAAGAGTATCAACACTTGCTTCTGCAACAGGCCATGTCACTAATTTCGCTAACTTGCTTTTACCAGTACTTTTAAATACATATTATAATATCCTCCTACGCACAGTATTTTGCGCTAAACTGACATTTTATATATTTTTTAAAGTAACACTTAAATAAATTTTCACCAGTGCCACACGAAAATGTTAAAATTTAAACAGGAAACGCTTACGTTAAAAAATTGTTTACCCGAACTCAGTTGAACAACTTTTTATCTTCAAACTTTTTCCTTCTAGCCGTTGCCAACACAGCCCTTTTCTCGGAATTTTTAATTCAAAATGATTACGAAATTCATATTACATTTCATAGACACTTTTTAGGCGAATGTTACAGTTAGTAAAAAATAGACGGTTTTAATGTCAATAAGAGCAATAAAAGTTTGTTATGTATGATTTATTTAGAAAACAGCAAACATGTTACATCTGGGGTGATATTTCAAACATTTGTTTAAAATGAGTGAAAAACGTGAATGCCTACTTACAATATTTTAAAAACGTATCACATCTGAAAAATAGTTTCTATTTTCTATCATTCACAATCAGAATATGGTATAAAAATTTCGTTACGCAATTTCTTGAATAGTATGGGCGCATGCAGCTCGGCGTTCCTATGCTATTTCACACAAACAATACAGCGTCTCTGCTGAAATTGTCATGCATGTTGGCTGCCGGCGGAAATATTGTAAGCCAGTTCAAACCTTAAGTACGAGGTTATAATACATGTTATGCTCGTTCCACGCTCGACTTTGTCACTTCCAAATAGTACAGTAAAATAATTATAACTGTTTTCCATTCTCACTGATAACACACCAATTAAATGTTACGAAATTGAGTTCTGCAATGCGTAATGACATTCTTAGCACTTCTAATTAGTTTGCTGTATTGAAAATATAACAACGAGGAAATGAAATTGCACGTTTACTATGCAAGAATGTGGCACATCAAGGTAATTAGCAATACAGAAAATGACTTGTTTTTTAATGAAAGAATCGTAGCAAGATATTCATAAGCTATGAAGAAAACATACTTGGATTTCACCACGTGTATGTTAGTTTAAAATAAAATCTAGTGGACCGATTTTGACCGAACAAAAACAAATTTATTTAGTTGCTGTGTACAAGCTGTACCAGACAGTTAAAGGAACTACGGCAGTTGAACGCCGAGTTCAAATTCAGAAAATTTAAGCGAAAAATAACAGGAGTTTGTCCAACAGTAACCACAGTAGCCTCTGATGATCCTTATTCATTTACACAATTTTCTTCTCGCTTTATATTCTTCTGCCATACGTAAAATTAGTATTGTCGTGGGCCGGATAACCGTTTTCAAATGAAATCCAAGTGAACCTGGGGAACTGTTAGGAATATGAGTGTGATGTTGACGACCGGTATTGCCCACGCCAAGGCATCAGTGCCCAGTCTTCCTCGTGGCTCAACTTGTTGTCGTCATCCTCTACACCCCTTTGGCATGAGTGGTTACTGCCGGTATAGTCGAACGTGCACTACGTTGTTCGCTGGTTACAAGAAAAGTCGTGAACACAAGAACAGCGCATACCAAACAAATTACACGATTACAACGCTTGAACTCAGAAATTAATGTGTGCCCAAACTAGTTCAAGATTAATATTAGTAAATCGTTGTTTAGTACGTTCTTTGCATTAAATTAACACCAGGCTGAATATTACCTCAAGTAACTTTTATACAACAGATTACATACAATTATTAGTTCTGTGAGATACTAGCTACTACAAATAAATACGCATGACTACGTTTACTGAAAGTTTTCACGGAAACTATTATATCTACTTTGAGAGATTTATTTCATTTTCCCCTAGTCATCTTTTACGTGGGATTCACATTTAGGCATTTATTACCTATAAGTATTTTATTCTAAAATAAATACCAGGAAGTGTCACTTAGTTCAATTTTACACAATATGAGTTTATTTGTTTCCAATACTGACAATGTCACGTAAATAGTGGTATATGCAGTACATAACATGTCTTGCGTGCAACCTCTTTTGAAAGGATTTAAAACGTTCTTCGCATAACCTTTTTCGATTGCTGGTAAATACTCCGAGTCGTTATTAATATCGTGAACCATCTCACTATAATTACTTGGACCATCGCGATTATCACATTCTTCGATTATGTTTGGTGCTACATCACAATAAAGACACCGCTTGGCTGCCATCTTCCCTCACATGCAATGGTTTACATGCAACGAGCCGTAATTACTACTATAAATTCAAGAGTTGATTATACTGCGATAATGGGCATTTTTTTATATTATTTGCACCAGTTTTCTCAACTGACCACTTGCCATGCTAAACCTGCAGCACCTTGATTTTATTGAAATTTTCGCTTACTATAGATAACAATCGAACCCGTTATGCAGGGAGCGAAGACTTAGTTAATGTTTACTTACTTCTTGTATGAAGTCAGCGTGATTTTGTTTACTTCTTATGCAAGTTGCTTTCTTTTTCTTCAGATATTCCAGAAGTCGTTTGAAGAAAGGAGTTTTCACAAGCGAACTAACTATTCGGCAAACATGAATCGATCGGGTAGAAAAACATACTTAAGAATACCATACTAGGAGGCAAAAGTTAAGGCATGACACGGAAGTCACCAGTTTAACATTTAAGTAGGCAGCAATTTTAATACTTTAAAAATAATAATAATATCCATAGAACTTTCGGTAACTTGTATATTTCACGTTAAGTTACACCGGCTGTGTGTAACGCATATTAAATTTTCGTAAAAGCGAATAATTCAGTTTTAAATCTGACCGGAATATGAATTTTATCACACACCGAGAAAAATGTTTTGTTGAATCATACAAAGTTTGTTTGGCGCAACTGATTTGTATAGAAGGAGCAATTAAATATTTTGTAGTTGAAACCAAATTATTATTTTTTTTATTGGTTGCTAAAAACCAATATTCGGTTGGCACAACTAAAGACTTTTTTATATCTACGTAAATTAAAGTGTTTCGGTTAAAATAAAAAATCGGTAGCAAGGCCGAAATTTTAACCAAGGGTGTTTGCGGCAAAGCGCTTCGACCTAGCAACCTCAGCAAAAGAGACTACTGAACAAGCTGCCAAAGAGAATACTGAGCAAGTTACTAAAGAGACTACTGAGTAAACTGCTAAAAATACTACTAAGCAAGCTGTTAAAGAGACAAATGAGCAAGCTGCTAAAGATAATACTGAGCAAGCTGCCAAAGAGACTACTCAGCAATTTGCCAATGATAATACTGAGCAAGCTACTAAAGAGACTACTGATCAAGCTGTTAAAGAGACAAATGAGCAAGCTGCTAAAGAGAATACTGAGCCAGCTGCCAAAGTGACTACTCAGCAAAAAGCTAAAGAGGCTACTAAGAAATCTGCCAAATAAACTACTGAGCAAACTGCTAAAGAGATTAATTAGGAAGCTGCTAAAGATAAAACTGAGCAAGCTGCCAAAGAGACTACTGAGCAATCTGCCAAAGAGACTACTGAGAAAACTGCCAAAGAGATTACTGAGCAATCTGCTAAAGGTACTAATGAGGAAGCTGCTAAAGAGAATTATAGCAAGATACCAAAGAGACTACTCTGCTAACAACTAAAGAGACTACTAAGAAAGCTGCCAAAGAGACTACTGAGGAATATTACCAAAGAGAATACTGAGCAATCTGCTAAAAAAAAACTACTGAGCAAACTGTTAAAGAGACTACTGAGCAAGCTGCCAAAGAGACTACTCACAAGCTGTTAAAGAGACTACTGAGCATGATGCTAAAGAGACTACTGAGCAAGCTGCCAACAGACTACTGATCTAGGTTCCAAATAGAATACTAAGCAAGCCGCCAAAGAGGCTACTGAGAAAGCTGCCAAATAGTTTACTGAGCAAGCTGCTAAAGAGACTAATTAGGAAGCTGCTAAAGATAATACTGAGAAAGCTGTCAAAGAGACTACTGAGCAAGCTGCCAAAGAGACTACTGAGGAAACTGCAAAAAAAAATTACTGAGAAAGCTGCTTAAGATACTAATGAGCAAGCTGCTAAATAGAATACTGAGCAAGCTGCCAAAGGGACTACTGAGCAATCTGCCAATGAGAATACTGAGCAAGCAACTAAAGAGGCTACTGAGCAAGCTGCTAAGAGACAAATGACCAAACTGCTAAAGAGAATACTGAGCAAGCTGCCAAAGAGAATACTGAGCAATCTGCAAAGAGAATACTGAGAAATCTGCCAAATAGTTTACTGAGCAAGCTGCTAAAGAGACTAATTAGGAAGCTGCTAAAGAGAATACTGAGCAAGCTGCCAAAGAGACTACTGAGCAATCTGCCAAAGAGACTACTGAGAAAACTGCCAAAGAGATTACTGAGCAATCTGCTAAAGGTACTAATGAGGAAGCTGCTAAAGAGAATTATAGCAAGATACCAAAGAGACTACTCTGCTAACAACTAGAGAGACTACTAAGAAAGCTGCCAAAGAGACTACTGAGGAATATTACCAAAGAGAATACTGAGCAATCTGCTAAAAAAAAACTACTGAGCAAACTGTTAAAGAGACTACTGAGCAAGCTGCCAAAGAGACTACTCACAAGCTGTTAAAGAGACTACTGAGCATGATGCTAAAGAGACTACTGAGCAAGCTGCCAACAGACTACTGATCTAGGTTCCAAATAGAATACTAAGCAAGCCGCCAAAGAGGCTACTGAGAAAGCTGCCAAATAGTTTACTGAGCAAGCTGCTAAAGAGACTAATTAGGAAGCTGCTAAAGATAATACTGAGAAAGCTGTCAAAGAGACTACTGAGCAAGCTGCCAAAGAGACTACTGAGGAAACTGCAAAAAAAAATTACTGAGAAAGCTGCTTAAGATACTAATGAGCAAGCTGCTAAATAGAATACTGAGCAAGCTGCCAAAGGGACTACTGAGCAATCTGCCAATGAGAATACTGAGCAAGCAACTAAAGAGGCTACTGAGCAAGCTGCTAAGAGACAAATGACCAAACTGCTAAAGAGAATACTGAGCAAGCTGCCAAAGAGAATACTGAGCAATCTGCAAAGAGAATACTGAGAAATCTGCCAAATAGTTTACTGAGCAAGCTGCTAAAGAGACTAATTAGGAAGCTGCTAAAGAGAATACTGAGCAAGCTGCCAAAGAGACTGCTGAGCAAGCTCATAAAGTTTCTACTGAGCAAACCCTAATGTTTTAAAATAATTACATTTCTAATACTGGACAACGTGCGCGAATAAATATCTCAAGTTTCACAGCTTAACTTTCCATTTCCCTCCTCAATTGTTTTATTAGGATGTTTACACCGCTATTAAGCATAAATAAATCCACTAAATAAAACTGGTACTGTCCTAATTTCCACAAAAAATACAAATGAACTCTCGAGCTATATTTTCGAACGAAGGCAATAAAATGAGTAGTCAAAACAAACATATGCAATTGAGTCAATCAAACATTTTGCTGACAGTCTAATTTATTTTGGCCCATAGCAGATGTCTGGTTGATTCCAGCGTGTATTTCGTTAGATGAACATTATTACGTTTGTTGCTTTTCAAGTTTCAAGTCGGAGCAACAAAGAATATATTTGGCCCTATAAAAACGAACAATATGTTGGCTTTATCTCAGTGTAGTTGTGGGAGGCCAAGGTGCATGTCTAGTTATTGATGATTTCCAAACGTTGAGCAGGGTTTCAACGAAATAATATTTTATTCTGAACTGCTTAATAATTTTAAGTGATATCTGCCTAAGAATAACATTGAAGAACTTTTTCACACTGTAAGGCAATTTTATGTTTTTTTTTATTCAGTCTCTAATGTGTATCTTCTAATAACAGCAGTCCCTACGTCCATGCTGGAGGACATGTTGCACATTAATTATATTTATGGTAGCACTGCACAAAACAAGGCCAGTACTTCTCACCGGCTAATGCACGAGGTCTTAAAAAAAGTTGTGCAAAGGTAAGTATGGGAGCACGTCGTGTAATATTGGCTTAGGACTTTTCAAGGAAAAGTTTCTTATAGACCGCAAGGTATTTTATAGGCATGTTGCAATTTCTTTGATATCAGACACCTGGTTCCAGGGGTTCGGCGGAATGATGTTTTTCTAGAGGAAGCATAAAATAAGATGTTGGGAGAATACCGAGATGGTGTAAGTTTGTAGTGGGACAAGATTACTTCTTTTTTTCTAAATTATTTTGATAGCATAAAAATTTTAGAAATCTTCAACATAGTTTTTTTTAAATTATAAAATGTTGTTATTACAATGTGTACACCAATTCATTGAAGATCTTTCCAAAACAGCCGCGCACCAAATATTTTTTCTCTGAATAAACTGTTAGGCCACTCTCCCCCCCTCCCCTTTTTTTAAAAGTAATTGGTCACACTTCTCATTGTGTATGTCTAGCAGGAGAAGATAGTTTGCGCGTGGTTGTGTCAAGAAAAATAGCAGGAACACAGGAGAAATGTGCTTAGCAGTTAATTCCTCTACTATCTCTATATGTTTCAGGTGGTTAAACTTTCCTTATTTTAGTTTCCCGTAAGGTTAGCAATGTCCCGTTTTATCCTCGGATTACTGTGTCACATTTTATAATTGTTTAAAAACTAGCCTAAACTTCAATCATAACTTTCTACAGCAGCAATGCCAGTGGTAATACTCTAAGGATCTGAAAATAAACCTTTAAGCATATTTTAAGAGTGGAACGATATAAAATATTCATACGCAGACCTTGAAAAGTTTCAAGTTATGACGGTTCCCTCTAAGTAGCAAAGGTTAAAATACACACAGTGAAGAGCAGGTGATTCCAAAAAAATCTGCTAGATAGTAGCAAATTTTTGCATTACAAAAATTATGACGCCGAAACACTTGCTAAGAAATTCTAATAGCAATTTTCCGAAGTTGAAGATTTAGAAGAAGCACGGGCTATAATTTTCTCCATTGGGCGTCTTTATAGGAGGAAAATTAGCTCTCCCCTTTTCCCTTTGCTCCATGGTTCCAACGCCTCTGCGGTTTAACTTCCAACTATTTATACTATAAATTTTATCTCAAACGTTAGATTTTGGATAAAAGCGGACCGCATTAAATTTCCAATAAATATATTACATAACATACTATTAACATGAGCAATTATTTTAAAGTATATCGTAGCGTTTTGATATAAATCGATTTTGCATTTTTTACGAAAATATATATTAAATATTTCCATAGCTCGTTTTATTGATTTTTAAAGGTAATTTTCTCTTGTAACTTTCTAGACTTTTATTTAATATTAAAAAGAAAAGGGTGTGTTTTGCTATGAGCTGTGCTAACACAGGTCTCAAACTGGGTCACTCTGTCAGCAAGTTAACACTCGTTAACCTATGCACTTCGGTAACATTACCTGCGCCAACACTAGCATACTATTATTGGACGTTTTGTACTCATTATCAACAAGGCATCTATTGAATAAATTATTTATATTAACTTCCTTTAAAAGTGCTATACCAAAAAATACAACAGTTCAGTAAACAAAAATTAGAAACAATTATAGAAAAGATTTTGTCAGCCGACAGCTTACTTCTACTTTTATGCGCGTTAAGGTTACATTAAATCCATACAACCACACAATCATATAAACAACTATCCACAGGTAGATACATAAAAAAAATGGTAAAATGACTATAGCTGTCTATAGATTGTCTGGATACCCTTTTTCGATAATGTTGTCCTCAAACCATAATTTTCTCTTTACTGACAACATCGTGGACTGATCACATTATATTTGTTCCCAAATTGTCGCAACCGCAGACAGGTTAAGAACAATTACTTGTAGGTTAAGAGCAGTTACTTGTTGAGCACACCAAAGGCGATAGTTTCAACACATCACACCATAAATTCAAAATGCAGTACAGTACATGGTTTCCTTCTGCCCATCAGGTAAAATACAATTATTACCTCTTCAATGTAGATGCCTGTAGCCATACAACAACAGTGAATGCTCTGTATTTATGGACAGCAGAACTCGCCGGCAGCTGGCGAGCATTCGTCGATAAATGCGGTGAGGTGACGTTCGGCAACGAGGCAACCAGAGCCCCGATGAACGATGAAATATTGCTCTCCATGAGGAAGGTCCCGATCAGCAATGAAGGGCAGTTCACTTTTATCAAACCGAAGCACAAAACAGTCCACGTTTTTTAAATCGTCTCACGATCGCATTTATATTCTGTCGTCGCATGGCTCGTGAATTTCTCAACACAGCCCACATATTTACTCCGTCGTATATGATACGTACAATCAATCCAAAGTCAATTTGATATGACCGCTTTGACCAGGCCAACTATCCTGTGCCATTGTCTAACCGAGCGGTAACAACACGTGATGCCTGCTCTGTGCACACCGTCCAACTCCCTAGCTCGCAGGCAAGTCCCTGAATGAACACAAAGGCGCGCAACTCCCAACTCAGTACAGCGTCCCAAGCGGCGCGAACCCAAACCAACTTAATACAAATTTTCTATCCTTAAACGTAAATATTACATGCATAACAATATTTATAAAATTACATATATACTTACATATATAATATTAATTGAAATATTGTGAATTCGTTCCTAATACACGATCGTATTGGACATTTGGTATTTACAATTCCAAAGAGCTTCAATTGGTTATTCTTAACACTAGAGCGCGGCAGACGAATATGCAGTTAAGAAAGAAAGTGAATAACAAAGATGCACCACTCGTCACCACACGTGTGACAACACGTCGCAGCTAAAAACATAGGAAGTAATTTTAGTTTCATGAACACATTTAAGTCGGATCAGTGATTGTTAGACTCCAGTCCCCCGTACTGCTCCAGTATTTATGAGTTCAGGGTCAGTACCAGGTGAAGCCCATCATCGTCGTCTTTCACTTCTTTGCATAACTATACGACGTAAAGTTCTAAGCCTATGCCGTTTGTTAACAACCTCGCTTTCCGTGTAACACTTATGCATTTGTACATTTTTATATTTTTATGTGGAAAAACACATAACCTACTTCGAAGTTCGAAACTGCATCTTGCAAAACAAACAGCGATCTAAAGAAATGGACAACGGTAGGAAACTTTCCCGAAAGTAGTGGACTGGCCAGTTTTGCCGCTTGTGTAATAGACTCACGAGGAAATTGCCACGTCAACGAATACCGCGGGTTAGTAAGTTTCCCAGCAGAAATGGTGTGTTTCACGTGGCCTATTCAAATGAATATTACGATGGTTTAGTATTTCCATAAAGTGCTGAAGCATTGTAACTATATTATGGGGAAAACATCTCTATCAACATTACTACAAGCAAGCGAAACTATCAACTTGCCTAGTTTCTATTGTGCTGAGTTTACACTACTCTCGATTTTATTACGCGTGAAAGTTTTTAAGTGTTGTGGTTACATTATCATTCAGTATTTTTTCAGTATTTGTAGTACATTAATATCGATGTACGATTCATTATGGGTGCAATATATTGCATCAGTAGATATGATTCGTTTGTGAACAAACGATAGTCTATGTGTATAATGCACAACCCTAATTTAATATGTTTTGAATAAAAACCAAAAATTACACATACAACAAATGAGCCTAATTTCCTCTACTTGTGTGCAAATAATTTTTTAATAAAATTCTTAAAAACCTAGATGGTAGGTAGGCCGCGATGTCTCGTTGACGGCAAATAGCATTAGAGATGAAATCAGAAACATATGCAACAGTACCAATATAATTGCAAACGCGCGCGTGTCTTACTCGAAACTCGAACCCAGAAAACTTCATAAAAATAAGCTAGATTGCAATCAACTGCATAACAGGGGTAGGATTCGGATCATAAACTTCGGATGTAATCAGTCTAATGTTTTGAATGATAGGGTTCACTAACCTAAAAAAAAATTAACCTCCATTTTGAAAATAAGTGCATGAGCCACTAAAAACACGTACGTTTACATGAATATCCGTAGCACAACTTGAATGAAAAATTTGGGGGAAATCAGTTGACTGGTACCGGAGATATGGCATAAAAACCTTATGTTCGTAATCGTTACTATCTTACAAAACGGCTTTAAAAAAACATTATGTATACGATGCTTCTACTAGATACTTTCTGCTCAAAAATTTCGTTGAATTCGTATAAATTGTAAAAAAAAAAGTACGTCAAATTTGTCACAATATTTATATCCGCCATTTTCAAAACCAAGGCCTGACCTCGCTTAAAACATGCAACTTTTCATAGCCTTCTATAGCATTTCTTGTGTACAAAATTGAGCGGAAATTGGTAGAATTGTTCCAGAAATATGGCAAAACGTTCAATTTCCTCACCTTGTACTATTTTGCAAAAATACCGTCAAAAGATAATCTCTGATCGCATAATTGATGCATGTAATGAATACTGTTAGCGTACAAAATTTGGTTGAATTTTGTTGAATTCTTTCATACATTAGAGTAATCTAAACTATTTATATTAACACCATTTAAAAAAAGGCCTTACATATTTAAAACATGGGTCCACGGTGGCTGAGCGGTTAGACTGCTCGTCTCCCACCAAGGCGACCGGGTTCAATCCCCTGCCGAGCCACTCCCGAATTTTCGCAAGTGGGAATCGTCCCGGACGGTGCCGCTGGTCAGCGGGTATACTTAGGGACCTCCCGTTTCCCCCAAGCTTGCATTCCAGCGCTGCTCCATTCTTACCTCATTTCACCCTAATCGACTCTCAAGACATCGTTCTTAAGAGCCGCCCAAATCTCTCAACTCAACTAATATTTAAAACATATTTGTTTACATATCCAACTGTATAACTACTTGCATGAAAAAATTGGTGGGAATCCGTTGATTGGTCCTCGAGGTATAGCGTAAAACCTTAATTTTTTTTCAAGTGATGATCTCCATAAATGGAGGACAAAAGGGTTTTGTATTAGTACATTCTATAAATGTCACAAAATTATTGAAACCTGCTGGAACACAGGCAAAGTCCCAAACGACTGGAAACTCGCACTGATCCACCCAATCCACAAAAAAGGCAACAAGATGGACATCAACAACTACAGGGGAATCTCACTGCTAGCGGTTACCTACAAAATTCTATCCAAAGCCCTCCTAGAAAAACTAGAACAGGCGGAATCAACGATCGGNTCCTAGAAAAACTAGAACAACAGGCGGAATCAACGATCGGCGAATACCAAGCCGGATTCAGGAAAGGCCGATCATGCCCTGAACAAATACACAACCTGAAATCGATCCTAAGGAACCGAACACTCAGAAACAAGAACACAGTCATCAGTTTTATCGATTTCACAAAAGCTTACGACTCCATCGATAGACACACGCTATTCCAAATACTAAAAGAACTGGGAATAGATGCAAACACAAGAGCTCTAATCGAACAGACGTTAACCGACACAACGTCCAGAGTTAAATTTCTGGGCGAGTTGTCGAAAGAATTTAAAATCAAAACAGGTGTCAGACAAGGCGACGGACTCTCCCCGATCCTATTCAACCTAGTCCTGGACAAAATCGTAAAAGAGTGGGAGAAAGAACTGAAACAACTCGGAATCCAGGGTCTGACCTTTGGGAGAGGCCAGAAGAAATTTGAGGTCAGATGCCTCGCTTTCGCAGACGACATGGCCATCCTATCAGAAAACACAACCGACGTCAAAGTCGCAATTGAAACACTCCACAAAATGGCCACAAAACCGGTCTCCAAATCTCCTACAAGAAAACAGAATATATGGAACACAGACCAACAGGAAAACACATCATCACAGAATTCGGCAAAATCAAACGGGTCAATAAATTCAAGTACCTAGGCGAATGGATACAGACCAACGGTCTAGACAATGTTGCCATCACAAACCGAACACAAAAAATGGAGAACGCGTACAGAACCACTCAAGATCGCTATAACAAGAAGACGATCTCATGGCAAGCCAAAATCAGACACTATCAAACAGTAATTAGGCCACAAGCAACATACGGTGCAGAAACCTTGACATTAAAAAAGGTAGGACAACGAGAAGAACTCGAGAAAAAAGAGAGACGGATCCTCAGGAAAATTCTAGGCCCAAGAAGAACAGAAGACGGAACATACAGATGCAAAAGCAACAACGAACTTTATACCAAAGTAGAACCAATTACAGAGAACATTAGAAAAAAACGGCTAAAATTCTATGGCCACCTACAACGAATGGACAATTACAGACTAACCAAAAAGATTTTCGATCACAACAACAGTCTAAAAACACCCACCAATTGGCTACAAGAAGTCAGAAACGACCTAAAATCACTTTCAATTACAGAAGAAAACACGAGAGACCGTGAAACCTTCAGAAGATTGGTCGACACTGCAAAATTTGAACCCAAAATCAGAAGGAAAAACAACTACACCTTCACGGAGGAAAGAAAACAAAGACAGTCACAACTCATGAAGGAATATTGGGCAGCAAGAAAACTCAACCAAAATGGTTCCAAGCGCTCTTAAATAGGGCAAATTCAAATTTAAAAAAAAATGTCACAGATACTGCCAGTATACAAAGTTAAGTTAAAATAGATTACATATTTCCATAGAAATAGCACACTATGGTAAAATTATTTCATTTTCGCCATTTTGAAAATAAGGGTATTGCACCCTTATAACATAAATTAATATGAACCGTCACAGTACAACTTCTTCGAGAAATTTGGAAGATATCAGTTGATTGTTCCCCGAGATATGACACAAAATTGTAATGTTTTCATTTAGGGTTATCTTACAAAGTGGTGGACAAACGAGAATTTGTGTGGACACATCTATTGGTTGTTATATATACTGCCAACATACAAAGTTACATTGGAATTAATTACATAGTTTTGACGCAATAGTATACAAAGCTAAAACAGCTATATGACCGCCATTTTGAAAATAAGCGTCAGACATATTTAAAACATACTACATGCAGTTTACATTACCTGCCACAATACTATTTGTATCCAAACTTTTGTAGAAATCGTCCAGTTGTTTTTCGAGATATGACATAAAACTTTTTTAATTCGTGTGGAGCTATTCTTAAAATTTAGCGGGCAAAAGTGGTTATTTCTTGGTAGATTCTTTAAATCGATACTGTCATCATACAAAATTTGGTCGAAGTTTGTTGAATGGTGTGATAATTATACCATTTAAACCTAAATATTTGTATGACCGCAATTTTTTAAATAATTTACTTATCAATTTAAATTTTATACATGTGCATGGCCTACCATAGTATTACCTACGTGACAAATTTGACAATGGTGGTTTTATTTGTTTTCGATATATAACTAAAAGCTTTATTTTTCATACGGTGCTATCTTCCAAAATAGCTGGCCAAAATTATACATATCTTAATTCAACCCTTACACTATGCACTGTCAACGTAAAGCATTTGGTCTAAATCGGTTGAATGGTTCCCGAGATATGAAATATTTCTGTAAATTTTGAAAGTACCGCAATTTTGAAAGTAAGTACCTGGCCTTGTCGGAAACTAGAAAGTCAGGTGTCCTTACTTAGTTGTGTATGGGCACCGCGTTTGGTGAAATTTGGTTCACGCGTTCAAAAATTGAATGGTGGTACATACATGCGCACATACACATACATGGGCACACACACACATTCATATAAACATCACATACACACACGTATACACCAAACGTACACACACATACACACGCAGACAGGAAAGTGATCTCTTAAGTCTTTCTTTCCTTCGGAGAGTAAGCTAAAATGCGACATTCACCGAAAAAAAATCAGCTTTCCACACAAGCGTGTAGTCTTTTCGTATCTTACTTGCTTCAAGCAACAATTTTGCTCAATTACTCTGCTCAGGTTCTATTTATCTAAAAGTCTAGTACGCAGTGGCGTAACCAGAAACTTCTCAAGGAGGGTGTTACACTGTCTGAAGAGAAGGAAGGGAAGTAACATCAGTGTTTCTGGTGTTGACGCACGTGTTAATTAGTATAAATACCACGAGATAAATTACTTAAAAGTAGTAATAAAAGTACATTATAGTTCACGGAAATTACATATTAATATAATAAATACAGGATTGTAAATTATTTCAATATGAACTGATGACAATTTTACTGGGAAAAAAAGGGGGGAGAGTTNCCTGCCTCATTCATTGGCTAAGTCACTACTGGTACATTACGTTTTCAAACAAGAGGTGGTCGTAGAACGTAGAAGTTGTAATAGGATACCAACCACTTATGAGTTACGTTATTGTCAAATATAAATATACCGCTTTAGACATCGCAACAAACAATTGTTTTTCTTCGGAACTGTACTGTTATCGGTGTGATGATCTGTCATGTATCGGGACCAATCAAAATGTGTTTGTACTTAATGTTACTGGAAGTATAGGCTGTTCAAGGTTGACTAAGCGTTTTTGAAATCAACCTTTGGAAAGTGTCGCTGTCCCTACCTGCAAATATCTTAACGGGAACACTGTTTGATAAAGTGCTCGGTTAAGTTGGTAACGACGGAGGGAAAGTGTTCCATGTCTTGATTTTAATAAATTAAAAGTGTTAGGTAAACGTTTATGATTACTTAAATTGTTCCTTTTTTGTTTTGTTTTTTAATGAATAGGCCTATAAGAATGCAGATATTTCTAAAGTATTTCCTTTTTTTTTTTTTTTTTTTTTCATTAATTTCACAGTTTTGCTTTACTGGCGCATGAGTAATGTGATCAGGCCCATGACAATGTTAATTTTACTTATGGTGGAAGAATACACAGTGTGTACACAAGTAGATCTTAATCAGGGCTACCAAAAGTGCACCGTTTACCGTGAACAGCCTATATAGTTGTTTATTAGACCACAAACTATAGTAAACAGCGAATGATACATCCCACATGTGAGGGGCTTCTCTCATTGGACATTGTTTTCTACTGTGTATACTGCAGGCCATTTAAGACTTTGTCCGTTGAACTTCCTGGGTACTGTGACTAGAAGATTTAGCTCGGTGCTCATGAATTGTGATGATTGTCGGGGCTAACCACCGGTTCGGGCGTCCTCGCCAAAAGAACGCGACGTCATAACGTTGTTGTAACCGATGGCTTTCAAAGCGCCCATTAATAATTAATTCGAGGTTGAGTGAAGCCAGCCTTCGACGGGAGACGCGGTCGAGATGTCTGAGGTAGAGCCGAAGTTTCGCCTGGAGGACTGCGAACTCTCGGCCAGCGAGTGCGATAACTTCCGGGTCCAGGAGTTTCAGAACTCCGCCTTCCACAACTGCCGCCACTTTCGCCCTCGATAAGCGCGCCTTGCCGACGCGGCAGCACCCCATCTCAACTTCGACGTCGCTACCGCCCCCGAACTTGGCACGGAACTTCTCCATAGACTGATGTGCGGCTACACTCTGGGAAATGATACTTTGAACCTTACACGTGGCTTTATTTCCACACTAAGTGTAGGTAAAAATATTCCATTACAGTTGGGAAGTAACTATAAATTGTTACACTGCATTAAAAAAATTTTTTGAAAGCCACGCACGCTTTATCTGTTCCTTCTGTCCGTACTGACAAAGCGTGATTTTATGTTATTGAAAAAGTTCACAGCTTGCTAGGTTCCAGTATACATGACTAGATGGAGATTTTTGGACATTCGCCATTGCGATGCAGGTGTCTGTCACGGAGAAACAAAGCCGAACACGAAAAAATACTTAAAAAAAAGACAAGTACCCCATGGACGAGAAAATAAATATGTATATAACACTACATATTCTGTCAGTGTAGTCCTATTTTTCAAGCAGGTTTCTAGTCTGTGTTGTTTTATGTGTTGTTTGTTGGTCGTGTATACATATATGTATATTTTTCGTAACTAGTTTCTGCCATGTTTTTTACTCTATTCCCTCTTGGGATTTTCCAGTGTTAAACATAATTATTTTCTCGTCCATAGGTTACTTGTCTTTTTTAAGTAATTTTTCGTGTTCAGTCTTCTTTTTCTATGACATACATCAGCATCGCAATGACGAATGTCCAAAAATCTCCATCTAGTAATTTACCCCCATTGGAATATTAAGTCAAATACCAGTATACATATTATGCACATGCGTGCTCCCCTCCACTCTTCCCCAAATTTTGTTTTCGTCTTAGTTAGAAACAATGAATGCATTTGACTGAGCCACTCAGAGTTATGCTACTGAAATACAGGACCACAGAATTATTTAACAATACAAACTTGTGACACCTGTCGCGAACTCCAGCCACACATACCAGCAAAATGACGTAACTAGCCAGCAACATGTTTGAACAACGTTCGCCAGTCAGAGCCTTGTAGCCAACTTGCCATCCGTCAGCTTAGCCAATCAGACACAGGGCCTGTTTCGAGAGCCTCGCGCCCAATGAGAGATCGTCTTCGCAAACATCAAAGTTTCCACAGTGTTATTTCGCTTCTGTTTACTTACCTAATCTACGGCTCGAACTTCCGCCGCTTCGCCTCCTCCACTCCTTCCAGCCACAATCTCCAGTTTCCAGCACCTCAGCAGCTGGCTTCCAAGTCTTTCGCGTCTGCTCGAACTTCGTCCACTCCCTCCCAAACACCATCCTCTTTCATATAGTCACCCACTTTCTGTCCACTGGAGCTATAGCCACAAAATCCATAACACAAGTAACACTCACAGCCTGCGAATATATGTATGACATATTATAAACCATGTAGCATTTTAAAAGCACAGTGAGGCATAATTTTCTATCCCTTTAGGTGTGGCTACCATTTGCGAACCATTTGGGTTACCCAAGTAGCGAAAGTTAGTTGGCACACTTGTCCAAATCTGCTTGTATACAATCAGCTCACAAACTGTTTGCATAATCAGTCAAACTCTGTAATGCACCTGCAGATGCACATAGCCCGCATTATGCCTCTTGACCGTTGCGTGCAGTTGGCCACATTTGGGCCACTGTTCGGATAACTTTCTGGTAGAAAAATACAATCTGCCCCTAAGCGGCCCGATTGTGCGTAGCCAACTGTATTACAAGCATGCCTGCGCCATCAGTGGCTCATGAGTGGCAGCACAGGCCCGCTGGTTTACTGCTGCTGGAATGCATTAAGTCAACCATATGTCTGCAACAAAATGTTGGCAAGCCATTTGTGCCCAGTCATTGACCACTTGTAGCCCAGCTACTTGCCTCTTACGACCCACCTATTGGCCACTTGAGGCACACTCAAAAGCTTGCCACGCACTTTTCAAAACAAGAAAATATTTCTGTTTCGTCCAAATAAAGTTATTTATTTTTCATATTCATAATATCAAGTATCATGTCATGATTTTTAAATTTATTTGGAAGAAGATGGAATCGAACACAAAACTATTGAATTTAAATTCTAGAAAGTTACCAACTACCCTACCATGTATCCATGTAGGGTTGTTTAAATAAATGTGAATAATTTTCACACATAAAAGTGGCATTATTGACTTTGCTATAAACACGGTTTGTTATTATCAAACGTTTTGTTTAAAAGACTAGTATTATAGTTTCGGGCTCCTTTCAGATTTTTACATATTATGCTTTGCAGGTTTCCAGTCTAGAAACTATTTTTTTTTTTATTGCTAGTAATGTCACATAGTTATTTTACTTCACATGTGCATGAAATAAAAAATTAAGTGAATTCACATATGCTATTTGCTATTTCTCAACATATCGTTATCATGCAATAAATGGCCAATGAAATTATCGCTATGTCCCCAGCAGTAACCGTTGGCATAATACATCCGCAGCAGTAAGTAACAATTAACATGCCATAAGTGGCCCATACGCTTGTTGCTAACACGTCCCCAGCAGTAAGCAACAGTTGGCATGTTATAAATGGCACATTAGTTTGCTGTTAATATTTTCCCAGCAGCAGGTAACAGTTCACATGACACAAATGGCCCATAAACATTGTTCTAATAATTTCACCAGGGCAAGTAAAAGTTAACATTTTGTTTATCGTATGCTTGCGGGATCCTGTTGAATTATAATAATTATTGTGGGAACATTAACTGTCGATACTATCAATAAATAACAAATGTCACTTCTATCTACATGACCAGATTGTCAACCATATATGAAATGCTGATAGTCATAGGTAAATGCGAACATTTGCAACCACTGTCAACAATTGGCCAACTGTTAACTGCTTGTTGTTTGCTACTTGGGCAGGCCTTTGAAACTTAGTGCAGAGGCATAATTTTCAATCACGAGAATATAGGTACATTTTATAGGCATAGTTGACTGTAATGTACTAACAAGTAGGGATAAACCCTTGAAATTCAGTATGTAAGAATCATTCATACCTAGAATTAGGTATGTTACAATAAGCCCTACAATGTTTTATAGGCATAGTTGGTTATAATTTTCGAATCAATTAAGCTATACCCATGAAATTCATTATGTAAGTATTATTTACGACCCGGAGAATATGCAAATGAGATGATAAGGCCTACAACTTTTTATAATTATATTCGACTATAATGTACGTACCAGTATGGTTATATACTTGAAGTCCAGTGTGTAAGCAACATTAATAACCCCGAGAATACATGCATAACATATACCACAATCACTTTTATAATTATAGTTTGACATCATTTTTGATCAATTCGAATTATAGGCACCAAGTTTATATCATTAGCAATACTCGAGACTTCGACTTGGCACAATATGTTGACTCAAGTTGACTTGGCACAATATGTATTAATTAATCTTATAGGCACAGTATAATAAAGGGTTCATTCCACACAAGACTGGCTCCACACAGGGTTGACTTCACATGCGTTTGAATAGGCACGAGATCGACTATTCACGAGTTTGAATTAACACTTTGTTGTCTCCACACAAGATGAACTCCAAACGATATTGACTTCACGCAAAGCTGACTTCACACGAGGTTGACTCTGCAAGAGACTAACTCTACATGAGATTTACTCCACATGAGGTTGACTCCGCACGAGGCTGACTTCACAGCAGGTTGACTCTGCGCAAGGCTGACTCTGCATGGGGTTGACTTATCACACACCAGGTTGACTCTGCACGAGGCTGACTCTGCATGGGGTTGACTCCTCACAGGGATCGACACTTAACAGAGACCGACTCGTGCAGAGACAGATTCATGCCAAGACCAACTCCTTCCAACAATGACTTCTGCCGAGACCAACTCCTAATAACATCGATTCCTGTCAATACCGACTCCTGTCTACAAAAACTGACTCTTGCAGGCTGACTGCTGCTGACTGATTCCTGCCGAGACTTACTCCTGTCAAATCTGACTGCTGCCAAATCTGACTCCTGCCTAGACTGACTCCCGCCGATATTGGCTCCTGCGGAGTCTTATCTCCTGCGAATTTATACCTACCAAGACGCTGAAACTTACTACTGGCGATACTGACTCCTGCCAAGCTTGAACTCATGACACACTCACCGAAAACTCCGATGCCAAGAGCAGTTGTTTCCCATTTGTAAAACATTCATCTCTTGTACGAACTCGCCCTCTCGAATCACTTCACGAGAAACATCCGCTCTAGCAATGAGCCCATTGTATGCTCACAGAAAAATTCTCCAATACATTTGAAATGTAAGAATATGGGAACACCCTGAGAAAAACTACATACAAGGTTTGCATGAGCAAGGATCACAGCTACTTGGGAAAAACAAAATTATTCGTAAATAAATAATTATGCAAAGTATTAAGATAAATAAAAATGTGACAAAGAGAAAACAATCATATTTTGTAAATACAAACACGGGAGAACTCTAGAGAAACGCATTTCATCCGCCCGCAATACAGGGACAGCGCCACCATAACTAACAACTTTGTAATGTTATGTGACCTTGACCTTTACCATTGTTTCTGAACTCGGATCTCATCTACCGCTTAAAATCGATAAAAATAACTTCAACTTTACTAGAAAGAAATAAAATTATAGGAAAAATCACAAAACCTCAGGGGTCTAAAGATGGAGACTTCAGGCACGTTAGGAATTTTTTTTCTTTAAGGAATTCGTGATATTTTTGTTCTCTAACTATTTACTTCTTGTTACTAACGGTGAGGTTAAGACAACAGCCTTGTGTTAACACTTAGTGACTCCAACAAAATAAAACGTTAAGGCAAATATTAAATTTTAAAAAATAACCTCTATTATTATCATACATTTCAAAAGTAAAATCAAATTACCGAAAATAAAGGAAGTGAAGGCATTATTAACAGAGAATTACAAATTAAAACAAAGAAATCAAACGGCGTGTGCCCACGGAAGTTGTGAAATATGGGTAAAAATGGAAAGTTTAGCAATATCTTGACTCACTTCAATAAAGTCTGAGATAAAATATGAGGCTTATTGGAATTATTTCTTATATGTCTTTAATAGTGTTTCAGAAAAAAGTAATATTGGTCAGTTTTAGGTGGCCGCATTTTGAGGCCGCTTGAAGTAATAAAATGATTTAGCAGTTAGTATTTTATTTAAAAACTGGTAATTAATGATAGAGGGGGCTTGTAATTAGCATTACAAAAAACTTTTTACTTGTGTACACACGCATCATTCTCTAATGTGTTCTCGGAAGTGTATTTATTTAAGTTTTAAAAAGGCGAAAACAGGTAGTCTCTCTATAATTTTAGGTATAAAAATTCGGTTAAACTAAAATAGTAAAGGGACATACAGCATAACTTTATATCAATTACGATGCTCGAAGTTGATAGTGTCTCACTCAAAGTCCGAAGAAAAAGCGAGTTACTGACGAAAGACGACATGCTATTTCACGTATTGCCTTGTGCGTAGAGTTGACGGGTAATCTAATGTGCATGCTTATGTCACCCTTAGATCAACTGCGTCTTTAGGCCTTCAACACACAAGAAACATCCAGCCAGGCAGCCCCATTATCTATGAATGACACGGACAAATGCAATACGTGTATTTGTAGTATATCTTGTCTTCAAGCAAATTAATGAAATTTCCCTATTCTTATTTCTTGGGCTGGTAAACACAAGCTTCTGGTGCAATAGAACTGCACACGCGAGAAATTTTCATTCACATTTGTACTATTTGCGCCGAAATAACTCCGCGTTGAATTAAACCAACAATGCTGGTAGTTCCAGTCAGATTTGGTTTGTTTCCCATCGCTCTGAAAAGCTTAGGGAGAAAAATCCCTGCTCTAGCATGTTCCGTACAATAGACGTTCCTGGTTGGAAGCAAAACACGCAACATAAATAGGAAGAGTGTGATAGCGTGAACGAGTAAAGCGGTTTATAAGTTTTTACAAAATCGTCGTGCAGAAAAACCCCGTTTTTAAACACGATTTTGTGCTGGTCCCATTTATTTCGTGCGCACAGGGGTTAAATCGCAGCACGCTATGAGCTTTGGCGAAAAAGCGTGGAAATAAAACTGTACGGGAGAGAAGGAAACAAAGCGGAAACATAAATAAAAGGAAGTTAGGAATGAATGTGGGCAGACGGCGAGAGCGAGTAAGGGATGGGGGTGGGAGTAAACTGGCTGCTGCGGGCGCCTCGTGTGGCCGAGTATTTAGTTACAAGCTACTCGTTACATGGAAGAACGTCACGGTAGGATATACACCGGCAAGCCAGTCTAGCCCCGTGTGCGCTCGGCCTACATTCCGAACTGTCATTTGTAGCCAGCCGTGTAAGCAACCAAAATGGTATGATTATTTTGCAAAACAAATCGTATTTTTAAATTTTTCCTGCATAATACGTTAAAATAATGACATTTCCAAGCACCTTAGTATTTTTAGGTACAAGTTTCTCCATATTAACATGTCAAAATCTATTATATAAATATATGCACAAAAAAATTAACAAAAACCAGCTCAAACGTACGAAATAAAAAAGTATTTTGACAAGGGGTGTATGGTGTTACGGGAATCGTTAACGTGGTTATAGACAGATTAGTTGGGTAATATTATTAATACTGTGTAAAAAAAATGTTTTACTAAAATATTAATATTATTAAAGTGAGTAGATAGATTACGGTACTTCTGACACAGTGCCCTCTGGCATAGGACCAGAGGACTAGGCAGTGGTATCTGGCAGTGCACCAGTAGTGGCATCTGGCAGTGGACCAGTAGACTGACCTTAGACTTTTGACCTTGACATTTGACCTTGACCTCAATCTGCCAGGTACTTCATGCTGTCATTCCATGCTGCAATATTGAAATTTTCCAGTTCATGCTGTCCTTCCACCTTGGTACCTCCTGATCTGTCATTCCTTCACCTGGTATCTGGCAGAAGATCAGATAACCATCCACAATCTTTCTTCCATGCTGTCATCTTGTTTCTAGAATTTTCCAGTTCATGCTCTGTTATTCCTTCACATGGCATCTGGCAGATGACCAGGGGACTAGCTGCCCTATTCATTCTATGATTTTCCTGCTCTGTCATTCACCTTGGATAATGGCTGCCATCTTGGGAGCCAGTAGAATACCATTTGGACGTTACCTCATGCTCTATCATTCCACATCGCCATCTTGGTTTTATAATTTTCTTTTTTCATTCACTGTCATTCCACGTTGGTACCTCATTTTCTGTCATTCCTTCTCGCCTGCTCTCTCTCAATCCAACCAGATAACTTCTGCTGTTGGCTGCCATATTGTATGTAGGCAGCCATATTTGTCCTCATATCATCTGCTAGGTGGTGCTAGTATCGGCCGCCATGTTGTTGCCTACCAGGGGTGCCACTTTGGTTGCTCCACTTTCTGCTAGGTAGCACTAGTGTCGCTTCATGTCGTCATCGGTTGCTAGGAGCGTTGGTGTTGCCTGGAGGCTAAGGGCGATGTTCCATGTGATGTATGCAGACACTCGTCTCTATCAATGTGCTACGGTTTAATACAGTATAAACAGCTGTGGAGGCTAGGAGTGGCGAACTGCCGAACCTTATATTGGTAGACAGACGCCCCAGTCGACTGAGCCACCAGGACATGGGTGCCTGTACAGGTATAAATTATGTCTATATAAAAATAACCATTGGGATTTGTCTATTCGAGAGGTAATGGAAAATATAAAGTGTGAGATGTCATCAGTTTATAAGCATAGTTATACATATATCACAAACAATCCAGAGCAGGAAAATGGAAAATTCTATAAACAAGATGGCGATGTTGAATGATAGAGCATGTGGTGACATCCAAGATGGTGGCATACTGGCTATTAAGATAACGTCCATTGCTCAAGGTGAAATGAAAGAGCAGGAATATCTTGGAATGAAGATGGCGGCTAGTCCTCTGGTCCTCTGCTATTTGAAGGAATGACAGAGCAGGGGATACCAAGATTGAATGACAGAGCATCAAGTACCTGGTGGATGGAGGTCAAGGTTAAAGCTCAAGGTCAAATTCAATAGTCCTCTGGTCCTTTGCCAGATGCCACTGTGCCAGAAGCCCATAATCTATCTAAAAAAGTGTTATTCTTATAATGTTCAATTATGACGTAAATTTATATGTTTTATATATTCCAGAGTTATTTGTTTTATATTTGTGTACATGTAACGAAGATGCAGTATATTTATAACTTTGACGTGTAATGGGTAAACGCTATGCTATCGAGACGTTTAGAAAGTGAAAGTGGGATTAAAACGCCTAGAGATTGCACAGTATTGGAATGTAAATACTAAATTGTTGCTTCTGAAACGCACTTAAAACCCAGCAATATTATAACTGCTAACTATCCAGTAAATTACAGGAGATGAAGTTACCGTATAGGGTAGAGTGGGTACGGTTGTGCCATTTTGCATTTGATCGGCCATAGTTTTGTATGTATACCAGTTATCTAAACGAAAGGTGATTTTTCGTATAATTTCTACATAACCCTACATATAATTAATTAAAACTTTATCCTTAAACATAATGGTTTGCATACAGGAGCAAGTTTAAAAAAAGGGAAAATGTCACAACCGACCACACCCCAGAGGCTGTTGTGACAGTGCTTGGGGTTGAAAGTGACAGGTTTAATAATACTCTGAAATGGTCTGAAATCACTTTTATTGCAACACTCTAGCATTAATATTACATAACATTCTTTTGAAAAGAAAAGGAACAGAAAAAAGTACATTTGGGAACACTTCAATCACTTATAATTCTTAAGGCACTATAGCATTTATATACATAATAGGTAATTATTAAAACCAGTATTCACATTACGATGAGTTTCCAAATTTTTGTTTTACCTTGAAACTAGCATAACTATGCATAATCAAAATATAAGAGACATGTTTATTAACATCATAAATATCAAAATTATCTTTCTAGATAGAAACTAGCTTTACATGAACTCTTTAAGATTAAAAATAAAACATTAATAAACGTAACCTCAAAATCTTTGAAATAAAAACACGACAATGTGTTCAACAAAAAAAATAAACATCTTTGTATCAACATCTGAACAAGGACATTTGATTAATTTGAAACATTTCTGCTGCTTGTCACAGATATACACCTCGTTTTGTTTCAATATATGCATTTTCGTATTGAGTAATGTCTTGCCTCCTCCTTTCGGTCTTCCGCGAGCGTTGTCTGGGCATCTAAAACAATAAAACACAACTTTTACTTATGTCACAACCGTACCCACAAAAAATTTCACAACCGTACCCAACGCACTTTTTTTCATAAAAACAAACACCATGCCAAAATGAAATAATCTGTGAACAAAGAAATCACTGCTTTTTATTGACTAATTGTTATATAGATAAATGTTTTATTGTTATATAGATAAATAACACTTAAAACTCAATCTGTATATATGTAACAACAATTATCAAAAGAAATCGAACAACAATACTTACTTTTGACTGCCAATAGCAAATGCGGGTCTCTCCTAGCGTACGCAGCGCGCAGCGGCAGACACAATACTGTGACACGGGTTCAGACATGCAAGCTCCTCCCTTCGCCGTTACCACAACTCGCTAATCCGTATACTTTGGCTGTCACTTTCGTACCCTGGCACAACCGTACCCAGTCTACCCTACCAGCGGAGCATCTACAGCATTACGTACATCCTGCAGTCTTGTCAGCGAACGAATTCTTCAAAATGATCGAAACACCAATAATTTTCTAAGATTACGTATAAGTACCCTCAACATATTGATGTCAATGAGACACCGTAAATTTCTGTGTGTACTTCGTGTTACTCTCAGCAGTTTTTTTTTATAAGACTACGACATATTGTCTCAACAGAGTGACGATACTTGGGCGCCTTTTAACATCGAAGTCTTGACAGCCGTTTAGGGTGAAGCGAGGTGAGTATGGAACAGTACCGGGATGAGAGCGGAAAAAACGGAAGATAGCTGAGAAAACTCGACGACCAGCGGTATCGTCCGGCAAGATTCTCACATTCGAAAATCCGGGAATCGAACTCAGTTTGCCTAGATGGGAGGCGAGTAGTCTGAC
>NQII01006208.1:51686-88785 GCA_002778355.1 Clitarchus hookeri | reverse complement strand
AACAGAGAATGATACCGCCCACACGTAAGGGACCTCATTCATTGGAAGCTGTTTCCTGTGTTTGCAGCTTAGGTCATTAAAATCCTTTCCCCGTGCAACATCCCAGATATAGCACACCGTCACTGAAATGGCGAGATGTGTATGTCTGTGTCCCATTAGTTATTATCGGGCCGTATTGTGTGCTGTATAATGTTTTATTCACAGTCATCAGACACCCACATGTCTTCCACCTGTCATGTTATCGACACATCAATAAAATACATGTTTCCTTGTCTTGCATGTGTCAGTGTCGGAATGGATGGTAGGAGAGGGATGCTGGCGCCGATTGGAGCTGAGTGTCGCACTGGAAGGACACGCATGTCCTTCCAGGCCTACAGCCGCTATTACACGACATCCTTGCTATAGTCCATTCACGGTTACTTCCAACTTTTCTGAAACTCTACTAAAGTTCTACTTCTCGGATATTTCCCTGACCCATGCAAACAAATATTAATCAAGTCTAGAAAATGACACCAAAGGGACTGCGCATTGCATTTTTGCACACTCGGTGTAATAATATTTTGCATAAGAACTATTTCTTACTAGGCATTACCAATACAAGGTCTTCTCCCTGTTTTGTTTTATATTAAATATAAGTTAAATATTTTAATTTCTAGATAAACTATAAGTAAAAGTTCAATTTAACAAAAAATAAAGTATTTTATGTTGACACAAGTGTAAAACTCTTCTGATACATTAAATATTTAGGAAGCCAAACGCACCATACACTGAATGATTTTTCAAAGGTTTGATTCAAAATGCGTGAAGAAACCGCGAATAGACTATACATCGATTCCTATTGCACGACAGTAGCACACAGCATATAAGCACACAAAAACGAAATCATTCTCTAATTGGTTGCGCGAGGCTCTGTAAACAGGGCTTGTGTCTGATTCACTACTGCATTTTGAGAAAGTTTTTCTATTGGCTGGGCTGTCGGCTGGCGAGTTGGTCCCCAGGCGTTGATTGGCGAATGGCATTCCGTTATTTTGTTGGCCAGTGGTGGCATTTGCTGGTGCGTGCGGCTTGATTTCGCGGTATAATTTGCTTCTTCACCTCTGTATTATTAATTATTCAATGACAGTAGCAAGTTTATTATTACAGAACGCGTCAGGTTCATAAACAGATGAGAAAAATGGCTTATAGTAAATAAGGACCTAGTTAACAGATCAGTATGTAACTTGTGTGTCATAAAACAAGCCAAAACAAGCACCTATTTATGTTTAATTATTACTTTTGAAAATTAGACAGTTTTATTAATACTAATGCATTTTCAAACTATAAAATTAAATATATAAATTGAGAAGAGTTTTGTTAGTCAAGTTTCTGCGTTAGGTAAATGCAATGGAAATTATGATTCGCATTCTTATGTATAGATAAAACTTAGTCTATGGAGTTTTGAACTGACACCAGTAAAGTTTTACTGTACTGCACTAACAGAACACACATTGAATGTGTAAATTCCTGTAATATAAATTAATTAGTAATACCGTTCGTGCTATATTCTTTGTTTGCGGGTATTATTTTAATCCACGAAACACATTAAAAACTTATTCAAGATCTGTGGTCATCGATATTATTTGTCTTTGTCGTAATTTAAAGCCATTTGAATGAATCTGAACTTTATGAACGTGCTATCATCGAGAAGGATGTGAGGACGTTTTTAGAATTTCGAAAAACATTACTTTCAATCAGTTATCAAAATTAGCGCCCTTAGGTGATCGGCCAAGTACTAAAATTGATGTGGAACCGGCGTCGGAACGAAATATGTTACGAGATCCTGCTGTACAAGGCGACATATGCAAAGACGGCAGCCGTACTTGTTGGTATAGCAGTTGCTTTGCTGCACGAGACCTATAGTCCATTCACGGTTACTTCTAACTTTCCTGAAGCCCTGCTAAAGTTATACTTCTACGATACTCCTCTGTCTCATGCAGACAAAGACTAACCCAGGTAATAATATTACACCAAAGGGATAAGCGCCTCATACGTGCACGCTCAGTGTAATAATATTTTGCATATGAACTATATCTTACCAGGCATTGCCAACACACCTATTTTATTACTGTATATTATTCATATTAATTATACATGAAATAATGAAATTCATAAATGTAATACAAGAAAAGTTTAATTTAACCGAAATAAGGTAATTTTATGTAAACACAAGCATAAAACTCTTGTGATAAGTGGCATATTTAGGAAACAGCCAAAAACTTCATAGATGGGTTGGTTTTTTTAAATATTTGATTCAAAAAGTGTTTAATGAAACCATGAATAAACTATAGCACAAGTTATTAGGGAATCTGGTACCGTGATAAGGTTAAATGAGGTTGGGATGGAACAGCGGAGGAAGGAAGACGTTAATACGGAGAAGTAAATGAGAGCACAAGAGAGACATACGCCACAGCAGTATCTGCCATGCAGTAGACACCATATTTACTCTTTAAATTTTTATCAGATTCATCTTCTTCACATCTGTATCCATATGGTAATGTGACTATTTTATTTTCTAACATTAAGGGAATCCTTCTCCGCAATATTGGATTATTTGTTTTATAGCTTGTTGAAGGGAGGGGGGTTTCGAATATACCTCTTGTTATGAAGTGATCAGGCCTTAGCTGAACGGCCTGCCTGATCACACCTTCAAACATTAAACCAGGACACGAGCGTGATTGCAACAATACCTTGCGAAGAAGACAGTTGCAGAAATCCCCTCCACCGGCCAGTAAACGGGGCTAAAATATATTAAACAACGGGCCCGGTATAGGCCAGTGTAACACTGGGAGCGGCGTCTTTTGTCGTCGACCCGACCAGAGAGAAGACCACTGAAGATGGGTGTGTCCAGCCGTCGTTAACCGCCTCGTAGAATCAGCCTCCGGCAACATGAAAAAGGTGGGGACTTTCCAATTAGATTGTAATAGTAATGGCGTGAGGTAATAACAGTTAATATAATTAATTATCATCTTGGTGTACCATTTAAAGCTCCCCCGATCAATAGTCACGTAAATAGTTATTGTATAATCCTTATGTGTAATAAACTCCATCTTATACTGCTGTGCTCTAGCGAGTCATGACTCATTATTGAGCTACGCCCCTAGACACTTTCACTTATTAATGGCTTAAAAGCACATTCGTAACACCCTACACTCAATTAGCTATTGACATTACACAGCTGGACCGCGGTGTCCGAGCGGTTAGCCTGCTCGCCTCCCACCTAGCCGAACCTGGTTCAATTCCCTGGCGGGCCACTCAAGGATTTTAGCATGTGGGAATCGTGCCGGACGATGCCACTGGTCGACGGGTTTTCTCAGGGATCTCCCATTTCTCCCGTCCCTTCATTCCGGTGCTGCTCCATTCTCACCTCAATCATTATCATCGGCTCACAAGACGTCCCTGTTAAGAGCCGCCCAAATCTCTTTGCTCACTCAATCACCCACCTTATACAGCGATATATATGCATATCGACTCAACTACGAACTCGTATTTACGTTACAATATTAATTCTGCACAAATTTAGCAATTGTATTGTGACGTAAATACGAATTCGTATTTCAGGTCGTATGCCTGTATACCACAGTAAAGAAAAAGTGTTTTTTATATTAAATATTTGGTTTACTGGTATCGCTAATTATATTTCACTCGCGTCCATTTTGAGCAGTTCAGTCACAGTCACAGATAAAATGCACCTTTTCAGGCAATGCAAAATACTTATATATTTGTCGGAGCTGTACGAGTATTAGCAGCGGTGTGACGCTCTGCCATGCTACGGGAGCGATCAAAAGGTATTTGTGTTAATGTTACGGGCAGTAACGTTATATGAAACTAAGGAATGTAGACTCAGCAACGATTGTCACCCCCGACACTTGAGAGGCTCCTCTCATTAGACGATGTTTTCTACTGTTTACAGTGCAGACTATTAAAGCCACTATAGGTTGTTCACGGTAAACTAAGCACATTCGAAAGCCCTGATTAACATTTTTTGTATACACATTGTGTATTCTTACACCATATGTAATACTTAGCATTTGCCGTGGGTCACATTACTTGATTCGTGCATCGTTCGAGCACAACTGTGGAATTATTAGAAAAGCAAATACCTCACAAATTTTATTGTTGTAGGCTGTTCATAGTAAATTGAGCACTTTTGAAGCCATAGCTACGTTTTTCTTTCGGCAATTTTTTATCCTTTGTCTACCTTTTTCAGACAAATATTGCCATGAAAGTAATAAAAACGGCGTGAATATTCCACCGCACTCGGGAGTTAACGTCAAAGGCTAAAATAAAATACATTTATTGACGACTATTCCAAATGGAAGGGCTTTCAAAAGCGCTCACTTTACCGTGAATAGCCTTTACGTGTGCAACGTCGCAGATATGGGACACTGTGAGCTAAAGAGTTAACACTTGAGTGCATAGGTTTAAAAATCTTTCATAATTGCAGGGTTTGGATCTCTTAGACCCATAGTTAAAATGTGTAAGTTTCTCATGATTTTTATTGATGCAGTTCTTATGTAAACATACAATTAGTGAAAACATGTACTTAAAAAATGAGAGTTAAGAACCATTTGCAATTTTTTTTTTAAACACTACAATTTTGTGAACAAAATTATACTAATTCATAAAAATTACAAACATACAATTACATATGTCTTGAAAATGTTGGCACGTCATTATAAGGTGTGTGGTATCCACATGAACTTCACACATCATCTTTACTGTCATTTCATAAGAAGAGACTGTACTCTAACATTGTTATTTCATCCACTTGCAACACAAATAGCTAGTTTCCCTGTCTTTGCATTACGCACACCATCCTCCTTTAACCGTTAAAAGTATATTATCTGCATATATAGTAACATGAATACTGCGCAAAGGGAAAATGGGGTAGAGTGCGCGCCCAAAGTGCGCAGTAGCCGCTCCGTGTCTCAAAACCAGACTGCTTTCCTGCTAACATGACTATCATGAACGGCGTNCCCAAAGTGCGCAGTAGCCGCTCCGTGTCTCAAAACCAGACTGCTTTCCTGCTAACATGACTATCATGAACGGCGTTTACAGAATTTTAGGTTACAACAATGGTTACGTAAACGAGTGCTTTGAGATGTTTCTACACCTCCCTTACCAATATTTATGCAAATACATTAAATTCAAATTTCTAAATATACTTTTTAAAGGACATGTCTTTCAACAATTCAGATAGANTATTTATGCAAATACATTAAATTCAAATTTCTAAATATACTTTTTAAAGGACATGTCTTTCAACAATTCAGATAGAAACAAACACGTCTATTACTTTTGACCACATCATTTTTAGAGATAGTTGTATTGGTATGGGGTAGTCAATATTGGATACATGCTCTGAAGAAGATAATCAGTGTATCTCATATTTAGTCTACTAGCTTTTACCCGCGGCTTCGCTCGTGGGGTTGCAGTAACAAACTTATAGGGATAAGTGTAGTTGTTAGAAGATCGACACTGATCATAAACACAGAACAGAGCACTAAAGATGTAATTTTTTGGTGCTAGAATCGCTCTTTCACATAGCCACTAGTCGTCACTTATATTTCTTTGTAGAGCTGGGTAAACGCTGGCAATCAGTTCCGTATCACTCTGCACAAAATTACTAAAATCCCCTGTTTGTGACACACAGCCCTCGGCATCTGTTTCTAACCACCCATCTNATCACTCTGCACAAAATTACTAAAATCCCCTGTTTGTGACACACAGCCCTCGGCATCTGTTTCTAACCACCCATCTCTAATTTTTAATACTGTATCAGCATAATATCCTTAATCAACGTTATTGTAGAGATGCACTCTCATATTTGTCGTCAAGCTGAATTTCTTGAAATTTGCCCATAAGCTTCACGACTTGAGACAGGCTTTGNATCACTCTGCACAAAATTACTAAAATCCCCTGTTTGTGACACACAGCCCTCGGCATCTGTTTCTAACCACCCATCTATAATTTTTAATACTGTATCAGCATAATATCCTAAATCAACGTTATTGTAGAGGTGCACTCTCATATTTGTCGTCAAGCTGAATTTCTTGAAATTTGCCCATAAGCTTCACGACTTGAGACAGGCTTTGATTTCAGCTGCTGATGTGCTCATCTGAATCACCGGCAGAATTTCGTGGAAGTCACCAGCCAGTAATGCAACCATTCCTCCCATAATATCTCTATTGTTTCGTATATCCTGTACAGTCCGGTTTAGGGTCTCTATAGCTTTTTTGTGTGGCATTGTGCTTTCGTCCCACACTTACAACTTCCATTGACGCAGCATTGTACCCCGAGCGCAATTTTTACTAAAAATAATTTCCTGAGAAAATGAGATATTTTTTCGGGATAAAAAAGTAGCCAATGTCATTTCCCGGCCCTCCAACTCTCTCTGTGCAAAAAATCACGGTGATCCGTTGCTCCGTTGCGACGTGAAAGAAGGACAAACAAACAAACACACTTTCGCATTTATAATATTTACTAGGATGGAATATTGACTTCACAACTTAAAATAACTTTCACAGTAAATATAGTAAAGTACTGCCGTGTGTTAACGTGTGACTATAAATTAAAATTTTAATTAGCGACGTGCTAAACAAGTTTTATTTTGTTTCTATATACACGTCAGAGCTAGCACTAGTGACATTTTAAGTTATGTTGGTAACATTTGCACGATGTCATCTGACCTGCGCGTGAACGGCAGCCGTTACGTCCGTAAGCAGCGAATATTTTGTTTCGGGAGAGCATGTATACAGAATCTTTGAGAAAGTTAACGTTTACATTTGGTGGAAAGATACATAACATGATGAACACAGAAGTGTAGCAGGGCTTCCGGAAGCGTTTACTTGACCGCTTATCTGCTGTAACAATCGCGTAACCATTTTATTTAAATTTTACTTATCAAGTAACGCCTATGTATTTAGCAGTTTCCCCGACAAGTTATCTAATTTATGCNCATGTATTTAACAGTTTCCCCGACAAGTTATCTAATTTATGCCGAACCTAGGAAGGAAACATGTTTTTTTTTTGTGAAAACAGCTTATCAGTTTTACTCCAAAACACTTTATTTCAGATCCACTTTCGTGATTGGGTGAATTTAATTGTAATGCATCTTAGTTGTTTGCCCGCTAATCACGCACGCTCGGTATCGAAGTACCTTTATTCTGACTGACGCGGCCAGCACACAAAGTAATTCTGCATGCGTACGCGCATGATATTGAAATATAGTCTGCGAGCAAATATCATCGCGGAAAACACGTGTCCAAAACCATGTCTTATTCGGTGCTCGAACCCTGTATCCGTCGAACTGCGCGTATCAGTTACGGCGCCGAAAGCAGCAGACACTGAGTCAATCGAATTAACTTTCCAGTAGTTTCATCGTTTTTCCACCTTTTCTCCCTGTGACTCCTCAGATGTTCAAAAATGTCTCTATTACAAGGGGCATTTCATTTCAACAGCATTGTTTCTGCCCTGGAGCTGTTTGTCTTTCTTGTTACTATCACCAACTCGCTCTTATCTACACCATGTTTCGTCTCACGTTATTTTGTTCGATATTTCCGTGAGACTTCTTTCCCACACTTACTTTTATTAGTCCCAAATAAAACAGACGGTGTGTTCACCTCACTGTGTTCAATTCCATTTTCCCTCTGAAGCGCGCTATATTTCAGAAGAGAGACAACGATGGGCTTGTATATTTATTTTACCTCCATGTAATATATATATATATATATATATATATAACCAGAGGTAGCACATTGTTTTCAAAACACCGTCCTTGCTTTTCTTTACTTCCTATGAAAGAATGACTTGTATCTAGCAGGGGCCGTGGTGGCGCAGCAGGTATAGCGCTCGCCTCCCACAAAGGCGAACCGTGTTCGATTCTCGGCAGGGTCTCGCCTGGATATTCGCACGTGGGACTCGTGCTGGACTATGCCGCTAGTCGATGGTGTCTTCCGTTGCCCCCGCCCTTGCATTCCGGCGCTGCTCCATACTCGCTTCACCCTTATCGGCTCTCAATACCCCGCGTGCCTGGCCCTCGAACTGCGTTACAGAGTGTTTGAAATCCAGATTGTATTTTTAACGAAACTCTTAAACGTGCATCCAGAGAGATGAACTAGAAAATAACGCACACTTCAGGCCATGATTGTCGATTACTTTTAAGACGTCACGCGCATTATAAACACCATTCCAGAACATTCCAACGTCATTAAAACCTGCATTTTCAGAGCGCTGTATCTCAAAATGTACGATTTATAGACCCACGAAAGTACTCGAGTGACATGCACTGAACCTCGCTAGACTTTCCACCAATAACATTATAGGGTCACCGGTTGAAGTCCCATAGGTACATGTAACACGACGAGCACACTGCACGCCAGTTCAGAGCCCTGCGCGTTGGGGCGATGGTGCACTTGTAACGCGTGCCAGTGTAGCCCTTATAGCTCTCGCGCTTCTCGGCATGTCTTAGCCTTTCTCCTGGCGAACCACTCGCCGCGAGTATTTAACCAGCCGGATTTTCTTCGTCCTAATCAGACGAGGGAACAGTTAACACTGTCAGCATCAAATAAAATAAATAAATCTGCAGTTGTATTCATAGCATGCTGAAACCTGAGAAGTGCTCAGATCGTTTCCCGAGAAATGTTACCACCAAATATTTTTATTCAGAGTGCTCGCAGAAGAAATGCTTTTTATTTTAATTTATCTGAGAGATTAAATAGTTGCAATTTCTTATTGTTTCAAATATTAGCTTTGAGTTACGTGTATGTTTATATTTACGTGTTTATCGTTGGTTTGTGTCCCAAGCTACCTTAGACAGAGGCATTTAATCAGGAGGATACTTATTTAAGCGTAGGGGAGAGCAGGTTAAAGTGGCCGCTATAATGTAAAATTATATTTAAATAGTAAGTAAAACTAACATAGAAAATCGTCCTCCATACGATATAGTTATTATACAAATAACTAAATATATTGTATTAAAATGTAAACAATAATAATACTTTATTTTTCATGAATATTAAAAATGTGTTTACCAAATGGCTACCTGCCCTGCTATATCGAGTGAAGTGGCCACTGACTGACCACTAACGTTCTTCGCAATTAACAGTTCCTCCCCTTTGATATATACACTCACCAGCTGTGGGGACCGAACTAAATACTAGTAAGTCACGAAAACAAATAGAAAACCCGCTTCGGCCATTTCCGAGCGTTTGGAAAATAAATCTAGCTTATTATTCTTGCTGTCTTCCAAAAGTGATGGTTCTGTTCCTTGCATAAATTCTCATGTCGAATAGTATTACCTCTTATTTCACTAACTGCAATCACTGTACTCCCGAGTGGCGAACGTTCCAACCCTTTAGTTCAAACCAGGTGGCTGGCCACTTTACCCTCTTCGACGCCTCTACACATATGTCTAGAGTAAAAACTAAGTAACCTAGTAAATGTTATGACACGTGCTTTGAAAGCCTGACCGGCTCTCAAGACCTCGTTGTTAAGAGCCGCCCAAATCCCTCAACTCGACTTTAGAAGCCTAATACGTAATCTTTAAGTGGGACTATGGTTAATGATTATAAATGTACCACGTACCGAGATAAAATTAACAGTATATTCATCATTTCAATTACATCAGCCTTCAACCAAACCACAAAAATTTACTGGAATCAATAACTTGTAAGGCAACCAGCTGAGATGCTCTCAGAACACTAATGGCTTACCTCTTGACTGTTTCGAATTCTAGCCACCTAACTGCAGCACTCACCAGAGGATTAACAGCTGATGGCCACTTTACCCGCACTAGCCACTTTACCCTGCTCACTGCTACCACACATTTAAACTAATGAACTACATTATTGCCACTTACCTGGGTACCTGACTTTTTTCCATTTAACAAGTTAAAAATTATTTGGCATTAAATCTTAAAAAGCAAAATTGTGGACCAGGTATAGAAGAAAAATATAGAAGACAAATTGTAGCGTGTATCGCGAAATACAACGTCACGTGCCAAGAAAATGGCCTCGTTCGCCAGCAGCGCGGCAGAACTCCTTTCGCCAATCAATACCAAGAAACAAATTGTCCAGGGACCGTTGACCTAAGCAATATTGAGCCTTTCACAGCAGGTTGTGGCCGATAAATTACGCCGCCAGGGCAACAAGCAGCCAATCAGCGGATGCGTACGTTTACATCAAAGGGACCGCCACGCTATTTTGCTTGGATTTTATGGCACCCTGCCAGGTTTCTTAAATAACTTTTTTTTATTTTTTTAGCGAAACTGTGATATGGCACCGTGGCGTATTCTAGAATTAAAGCAAACATAAAAGGAATACAATGTTTTCATATATATCCGATACCTCATCCCTAGTAACCTGAAAAATTCGAGTGAATGAGTGAAGATGTTTGGGCGGCTATTGACATCGAGGTCTTGAGAGGGTGAAGTGAGGTGAGTATGGAGCAGCGCCGGACTTAAATGGTGGGGGAAACGTGAGATCCCCGAGAAAGCCCGCCGACCAGCGGCGTCGTCCGGCACGACTCCCACATGCGAAGATCCGGGAGCGACCCCTCCGGGAATCAAACCCGGTTCTCCTAGGTGGAAGGCGAGTAGTATAACCACTACACCATCAAAGCCTCTGGAAAATTCGAGAGTGTAATGTCCTGTATTGGCTATTCATGGTTACATCCAATTTTTCTGAAGCCCTGCTTAAGTTCTACTTTCAGGTTACTCCTCCATCTCATAAAAACAAAGCATAACTAAGTCTTAAAAATTATACGAACGGGACAATGCACCGTATTCATGCGCACTAAGTTTAATGATATTTTATATGAGAACTATTTCTTGCTAGTCATTACCAATACACATATTTTCACTCTGTTTTTATTCATATAGATCCAAAAAATTAATCATTTATAAATAAAAATAATAAATTAAAATAAATAATTTTCTAAAAAAAAAAAAAGATATTTTCTGTTAACACAAGTATAAAAGGCTAGTGATGCATGACATATGCAGGAAACATCCTAACACGTCATACATGAAGGGATTTCTCATAGGTTTGATTTAGAATGTGTGAAGATATCGCGACTATACTGCAAGCTAGATTTCACAGTCTTACGTTCATCCATGCAGCCATTAACAGCTCATTGTTTGATTGCTGTCGCAATGGTGCAAGATGTTAGGGTTCTTCTGGAGGTGCCAAATAACTTAGTGTAACAATCTCAAACAAAAAATACATGTACGTAAAAGTTGTTCAACTATAGCTTATTCTGATATCAATACGCGAATTTTTCGTTTCACTGTACTCATCCCAAACGGCAGTTCTCACCTAATTTATCAAACAATAAGAAATAACTATAAATATATTTATTTCAGATATGAACGAAAATTGTATAAACAACATTGTAATTGTTTATTAATTAAAATATAAATATTACAGAATACATTGTAGGAGTACTTTTAATTGTTAATAATTATAAAAGTGAGGAAAAAATAGAAAAATAACAATGAAAACTACATGATTCTGAACATTACTGTTAACGGGACAGAAGAAACTTATTTATCTCATGCGGCTGCTAATAAAATAGCCTTTCAATTTCTATTTTACGACTAATTTGTGTAGGTCTTAATATATTGTATTCATAAAATAATGACGTGTGATGCTATGCGTATAAAGTTTCAGAAACATTTTCATTATAAAGGGAGTCCAATTTCTCTTGCATAAAGAGAGGCTGCCCAAAGTCACAGTATAGTATTTGAATACAGAGATACAGACAGAGAGATGGAATGGCGGCTCTTGCAATTTAACGGTTGTAATGAGATTGCTCAGAGAACGTCAGAGCTCTGTAGTGTGATAATTAATCAGTATCGGAGAATTATCTCTGCCTCGATGCAGAGCTCTGTTTCAATTAAACGCCTGTGCGTATCTCATAGTTGTTTGAAACTTCTCTCCCCCGCCCCTTTTTTGCCCCCGCGTCTCCTAAATATTTACGCCGCCCGTCAAGTGTGTAACGAATTACCAGGAGCCGTGTTCGGCAGAGTTCCCGGCACCGGGAGTGACTTGTTATGCATGCGAAGGAATGACGTCGCAAATTAGAAGTTCGCGAGCACTGACTCCGTGTAGCAGGATGCGAAACTTAGTTGTACGGTAGGAGGTTCACGGTAAGAAAGAAACTTTTGAAATCTGCGCTTAGTTTGTAATTCCCTCTCGCTGTGTAGTCCGCCTCCACACGCGAATGCCAGCATTGCCAACGTGTAGATGCGTGAGATATTTGCCGACGTTTGCAACTGGCCCAGGACGTGTTTTACGCCTCGGCGAGAACTCTGCGCCATTAACAAGCAGGCGAGGAAGTACAGCTCCCGTCGCGGCTTCTCTCTGCAGAAGAAATCAATGAACGATTATAAACGTGCTGAATTACCGTTAGTATTTGGCGGCAGACTATAACTCCAATATGTTACATGTTATTTTGGCTGCCGCCATTGGCAGAACACTAAGGAGGCTCGTCGCAAGCACAGTTTCAGCCAATAGTAGAGGCTCAACGGCAGGGCAACCAATCTGAAGTACAGCTGCCATGCAAGTAAGCGACGCCATATAGAGAGGGATCTCAATTTTAGTGCAAACATTTCATAGCCAGTTGTATTTCAAAACAGTTTAGCTCGTAATCACTTTAATAATTGCATGATTTAAGTGTTGCACGTCTAAGTGTTTGCCCGCGAATGACAGACCCACAGTAACGCAGTTACATAATTCTCATTGGCCATTCAAGTAGGCTAAGAAAGTGTCTTCTCACAAAGACACGCGGTCAATAAGCAAAGTTAACCTTATGATACGCCCATAAGGTACAGAAAACTAGCACGCCTTGAAATCTTATCGCGAAAAACAAGTGTCACTACGTACAGATGCCAGTAGACAATGAAATCACGAGTTGCGCTGAAATAGGTAAAGTCCACTGAGGTCTAACATGTTAATAAATAGTATTGCTAATTTTGAAGATCTTTACTAATGAACAGTTAATATCTACTTCAGTATACAAACGAATATGGAAACTAACCAACATGTCATCGTACTCACGAATTTTTCAGTCACGGATAAGTATATAGTTTTAAGCGTTGTTACAAACGCATTTTTGTTTGGAATTGCACATACGTATATCGGTATGACAGTGTATCGGTATTGGGACCAATAAAAATTTGTTTCTGCTTCATGTTATTGGTAGCAGTTGTTTGTAAGTCTATGGAATTTCGTCTCAATAGAAAATCGTGCTTGCCACAAATGAAGGACTTCCCGAACTGAATACTGATTTTCAGCTGTGTTCAGTGCACACTATTAGAACTGCCTCCTCTGCAGCGTCCCAGAGGACTATGTGGCGGAAAGGGTAAACCTAGTGACTAGGAACTGTAAAATTTCGTGAATTCGTTTAAGGAGAAGCTAGTCTTCTAACACACACACATATATATATATATATTTATTTATTTATACGATATTGTTACTAAATGCTTGCGGTCATGCGGCGGGAGAACCCGGAGGTAACCCATCCACAGCATTGAAGTGATGATGCATCTCCTTTACGTCCATACCATTCATATCGCTATGAATTATATTAAAGTTAATAAAATTAGGACTTCTGCAAAATATTTGACCACTTGTTCAGTTTCCAAAGTAATAAATAACCAATTGTTAAAACCAAGTTTAAACCAACCAAATTAAAACTAACCAAGTGAAAACCATCCCACAGGAAACAATTGCAAAATTTCCCCCAGTTTGTGACAAATGAAAGGTGATTAAATTTATTCTAATATAATTTGGGCAAAATATTTTCTTTCTCTTTTCCCAAAACACCCAGATTTTTACCCATTACAAAGTGTTTAGAACAAAGTAAAAATATATGAAAACATAAAAAAATTTAATTTTTTCCACTATGCAGAATACTACCTTTTAACAATATTACTGAGCTCAAGCATTACATATTAACATACCAACTTCAGTATAATAAAATAAACAATAAAACATATATTTTTCCCCCCGAAGTGTTTGCTATGCTTGCCCTGATCGTTCTCTCTCGACCAGCACTCCCCTTAAGTAGTCGGCAAGCTTCCAGAGTTGGTCGCCCAGGGCGTTTAGGAACTTCCCAGAAATACAGTTTCGTTCCAAATCTCGGTGACGTAGTAGTCCGCGTCGCAGTGTCCCCAGGCAACCACCGCCCACGTGCTGAGAAGAGGAGGGAGAGAGGAGAGGAGGAGTGAGTGTCTCTGGTCAGATTGCATGTTGCCCGCGGCGAGGACGGAAGCTCACTCCCGACGTCTCGCCACGGCAGAGGTTCAACAGGGCATCGCCAGGTGCGTCTCGTCACACGTCTGCCGACACCTTAGTAGGACGCGGAAAACCAACTAACTTCGCTGGCGTGGAGAAATGGTGCGGTGTTTCAGGCAGAGTGTCACGTCCTCCCCTCCACAAGCAGCGGGTCCTGCCGAGGTCAGCACACGGCAACTTCGGGTGGCCAATCCATTGTCGCTATCTCGTCCGTGCCNCAAGCAGCGGGTCCTGCCGAGGTCAGCACACGGCAACTTCGGGTGGCCAATCCATTGTCGCTATCTCGTCCGTGCCTAGGACTTACTTCCTTTATTCGTACGTAGACAAATGTTCCTCGAACATACCGGAACATGACTCTACGAGTGTAAACCAGACTAGGTTCCCAAACTACTGTCACAAGAGTACGGGGCAACGCTTAACTTAGGCCACAATAACTTTATAATTTTACAAACCATTCATAAAATAGAACCGTTAAAAAATAATCTCATTACATAATCATTGAATACAAGCTCATGTAATTATGATTAATTTTTTCTCTCTCTAAAATTACATCAATTCTTATACACATTCTAAAATAATCGATAAAATCACGGGATAACTAAAAATATCTACATAATAGATAATTGGGGCGGGTAACACTTAATCTATTTTACGGTAATATCTTTTAACATGACATATGTGCATTTTTAATTCATTTTGTGGAAATTGCAGTCCTGCAACAAGAAACGTAACAGGTGTCAAATAATGCAATAACTTAAATAGTCCATTCCACTGTGGCGCTAACTTTGAGCTAAAATAATCCACCTTTGAACCCAAGTAATGCTTGTAAACCATAACCAAATCGCCACTATGTGATGTCAAATCTTAACGTTGCACATTCACATTATCNCCAAGTAATGCTTGTAAACCATAACCAAATCGCCACTATGTGATGTCAAATCTTAACGTTGCACATTCACATTATCTTACATTTTTTATATTGTATAATTTAAGCAAACCGTCTTCCAAATTTTTTAAAAATCTTCCTTTTCTACATTTTCTACACAAAGGGGCTGCAATGCCAAAACATTGAGTAGGGAATGTCATAAGTTCGTACCAAAGAAAAATTTAGCAGGCGTGTGTTTGTAAGCACTGTGAATTACGTTATTAAAACAAAGACTAATTACACTGAAAAGCCAAAAAAAACTGGTACACCTGCCTAATATCGTGTAGCGCCCCCCGAGCACGCAGAAGTGCCGCAAGACGACGTGGCATGGACTCGACTAATGTCTGAAGGTATGCAGNCCAAGTAATGCTTGTAAACCATAACCAAATCGCCACTATGTGATGTCAAATCTTAACGTTGCACATTCACATTATCGTACATTTTTTATATTGTATAATTTAAGCAAACCGTCTTCCAAATTTTTTAAAAATCTTCCTTTTCTACATTTTCTACACAAAGGGGCTGCAATGCCAAAACATTGAGTAGGGAATGTCATAAGTTCGTACCAAAGAAAAATTTAGCAGGCGTGTGTTTGTAAGCACTGTGAATTACGTTATTAAAACAAAGACTAATTACACTGAAAAGCCAAAAAAAAACTGGTACACCTGCCTAATATCGTGTAGCGCCCCCCGAGCACGCAGAAGTGCCGCAAGACGACGTGACATGGACTCGACTAATGTCTGAAGGTATGCAGGAGGCAATTCACACCATGAATCCTGCAGGGCAGTCCACAAATCCAATCTGCGCCAATTTGAGAAAGGGTTGCACGTCTGTCACGTTTAATGATTCTCGTCAGTCGTCGTTTGTCCAGTTATTTCACGATCTCTTTCTGGCCGCAGCGATGTCGAATATGTGATGTTTTACCGGATTCCCGATATTCACGGTACACTCGCGAAATGGTCGTACGTTATCATCCAAATGTTATCGCTACCTCGGAGATGCCATGTCCCATCTCTCGTGCGCCGACTATAACACAACGTTCAAACTCATTTCATTCTTGATAACCTGCCATTGTAGCAGCAGTAACCAATCTAGCTGACGACCGCATCGCGTTACTCTGATTGGTTTCATACCTCTGTTATTTGCATAGGCACGCCTATACCAGTTTTTTTGGCTCTTCAGTGTATATAAAACCACACCCCTTTCTCTTTGTGTCCCCAACTGGAGGCAACGCAGAGTAAACTTGATATTATGTTTGACTCTGTCAACCAAGTTCGCCTGCGGATAATACGGTGATGTATTTGCCATATTTACTCCCTAAGTTAACATTAAATCCCGGTTTCCTGTGACGAAAAATACGTCGCATTATCCATGAAAATGAAAACAGATGACCCAAAAACAAAAAATAAAAGTTGTAAAATTACTTTATAAATCTAAACTGCTTTAATGGTTCGAAAAGGAAAAAAGAAACAAAATTAGCTAAAACGAACTATAGCAACTAAAACATAAACGTAACCAGACTTGTTACGTATTAGAGGACCCAATACATCTATGTAAATCCGCTACCCATACAAAATTTAATTTTGATTTTTATTTACCTTGTTGGCACGTACCACATTCTCCTACCCATTTTTCAATTTATTTTCTTATGCCAGGCCAAGTAGAAATTTCCATTACACGGGAAATAGTTTTGTCGCTGACGACATGACCTCCGAAAAATTACTGATGATATTCTCTAGAAGTCATAGATCATAAATTAACCTTTTTTGTCCATTCCCCGACGAAACCTTTATGAACGGCGTAACCTAATGTTCTTAAATTAGACATGATTTGCTGGAGTAGAAGAATATAGTGAGGTCTGGGGCTATGTATTTTGAGTGGGAGCTGTGTGGCTGTGGCGGCAATAGGAAAACTAATTAGGATAGTACAAGAAAGTCAAAATTAATATATCCTAGCAATATTAATGGGCATAAGCAATGCCTTTTCATCGGTTACATGGTCTGATATAAAAGNCAAAATTAATATATCCTAGCAATATTAATGGGCATAAGCAATGCCTTTTCATCGGTTACATGGTCTGATATAAAAGGAAATATTAATGAACTCACGATTGGTAGGAAAATAAAACAAGTACTATGGGACTATTTAAATGAACGCAGGATAACTATACAAGAAGATCAGATACATATACAAAGAACTACAAGCAGAGGCTGTCCACAAAGATCCGTACTGGGNCAAAATTAATATATCCTAGCAATATTAATGGGCATAAGCAATGCCTTTTCATCGGTTACATGGTCTGATATAAAAGTAAATTTTAATGAACTCACGATTGGTAGGAAAATAAAACAAGTACTATGGGACTATTTAAATGAACGCATGATAACTATACAAGAAGATCAGATACATATACAAAGAACTACAAGCAGAGGCTGTCCACAAAGATCCGTACTGGGACCTACATTTTGGAACTTGGTCATTGATAAATATAGAATAATAACAATAATACAAAAATAATAGCATTTGCAGATGACTGTTTGATATTGCTAGAAGGAAATACAATAATAGAATTAGAAACTTAAGTTAAAAATATCATGTAAAACACTTATCAATGGCTTGAGAATCATAATTTAAAATTATATATAAATAAAACTCATGCAATAATGTTAAAAGGGAACCTCGAAAGAAGATATCCAATAGTCAACTACAACAAGGAACCAATCAGATATAAAAAAAAGTGTTGTATACATAGGTATAACAATAGATAATAGAATGAACTTAATGCCACATACTAAATATATAACGGAAAAGGTAAAAACAATTTTTAATAGACTAAAGCAGATAATTTGGAACATTTACCAATATAACAGCAAAAATAGGAAAATTATATACCAGTCACTCTTTGTAAACATAGTACAGTATGCAAGCATAGCTTATGAAACAAGACTGAATAATACTCATATAAAAAGAACATTAAGGGCAGCCCAGAGGAAGGCATTAATAAAACTATCAAATTTAACCCCAACAACCTCATACTATTCAGTTATAACAATAAATAAAGCAATGCCAATAGATTATGACATCAACAACAGAATAATAATCTATAAAATAATAAATACTATTTGCTGTTTTTCACTACTTTACTTTTTGTTTGATGAATCAGTAAAACCAGTTGTATCAATTGAAAATTTTAAATTGGAAATCACACTCTAAACCTGAATCAGTGAGAGTAACTTTTTTCAATTATTGAAGAACCTCTGACGTACCGAACAGTTATTTTCAAACACTTTATCTGGAAACTAAGCGAAAATACGCCCGTTTTCCTGCACGTATTGAATACGTACACTAACGTGTTAACCAACTCTTCTACGGATCCCTGAGTGATACAGTTTCCGTCTGCTCTGTTAGTGATCGTACGTAAAACGTTTCAAAGTAGAAATTTTCCTTGACAGATAAAAAAGTAGACAGCACATAAACTAATGAAACTCGTAAAATATACTTTCAAAAATATGCTTTCGTCTTTAGTAATACCATTTTGGGAGGTAACATGAACATTCAGACTTTCATTTCGTTTTCACGTAATTATCATAGTGCTGGGATTTGGAGATTTAAACTGCATGAAATGTAGAGAAGTGAGTGAATTTATGCCTACCTTTTGTATTAAAATTCATAATGTTACCAACTGAACCAAATCGAAAAACAAATTGCATTAAAATTGAAACTACATATTATCGATGAAATATTTGATCATAAATATTCGCCCAATTAAAGTCAACGTCGGCTTGTTAGCTCAATTGGATGTCTGAAATGTTACAGGCAAATTGGTGTGTCGCGGCCTCGAAGTTCCGGGGGTGTATTATTGTCTTTGCCATGAAGAAACTGGATTTTCTTCAACGTATCCACCTTTGTCAACGTGTGCTTCCTGTCCAAATGATGATACATTGGCCACATTTTGCCCCTGTCCAGAAATCTTGAGGGGGCAAGTCACATAGTATGCCACGTGGTTTAGTTGAAGGCCTTTTTAGTTTCGAGTGGTGGGTAAGCGTTGCCGGTCTGGTGCCTATTGCCGTAACGCTCAAAGTGAAAGCTCAGTTTGCGGCCAGCACAATTAAAACGCTCACGCACTGAGATGACTTTCTCAAATCTTCAACTTGCCAAGTGTACGATAGTTTGGTCCGGTTCGCCGCTGCACTAGAGAAAGGCTTACGTCGACACTCAGGCTTTTTTTTTTCTTCGGGACAGGATGCTTCACATTTTCCAGTACACTTAATAGAATGCTCCGTACAGCGGTTTGCAAGACCACCCCTCCACGTCTAACTCCGCTGAACGTTAACGTAACGTAGCTCTCTACAGAGACGTCGGATGCGAACCTACCTTCTCACTTGCACGCTACGATATATGAATTATACAACGACATTATAGCGGTGGCGTACAAGAGAAATAACATCGTTTTTTACCCAAACTGACAAGTGTCAGTGGCACGGGGCGAACGACACAACATAAAATTCAGTTGTAACGTCTCTCACGATAAGTCCTCTCTGGAAATGGATTGGAAGTGAGGATCGCGACGGTTGCGTGTGTTCCCGTGTCTGACATTACGGATGACGAGATAGTTCGCCTTCCTTTCAAACTTGTCTTGCGTGGGTTCCAGCACGGTGCTGCGTTGTTGGTTTCTCGGGTACCGCCTTCACTACGCTTCGCACCCGACCACTTCGCTAGGTCTGGATCGGTAATTTTCAACCTGTGGGTCGTGAACCCCAGTGGCGTCGCAAAGCCTTGTTCGGGGGGTCGCGGTCGCAAGCCAGGTAAAAGAAAAAGGCAAGGGTTAAGGGTTGAAGGTCATACACTACAATAAAAAACTGCAATTTTAGTGAAAAGACTGTGCTTGTTTATTTCTTAATAATTGGTCGAATCGTGGTTCTATTTTTGAGACGCATATAATCAAATCATTTTCTAATTGGGGCTTATTTCTCTTTTTAGTTTTTATGTTCACCATTGAAGAGAACGTTAGTTCACATACGTAGGAAGTGGCGAATGGCACTAATAATTTTAAAGCGTCCCTTGCCAGCTCTGGATATTCTTGTTTTCTCTTCATCCATAAAACGTCAATATTTTGCGAATGAAATTCCATTTTATGCGTGCCGTCAGCAGCTAAATCTGTAATATTTTCTTTTAAATTCGTGGTTATATCAGCCAATTGTACTGATATATCCAAGAAAGGATTTAGAGTCCATTGTCAACTTCAGAGTCAAGTTCTGGAAAATAACTTAATAGTTTCTCTTCCAAATTATGCAAGGAATGTGAGAACTTACTACCAACGATTGGTCCGTTGCAGTTTCTTCGACAATCTTCTGCACGCAAGGGAAAGACTCATGCATCATTTTTTGTAAATACGTTGACCAATAACCAAGTTTTGCGAGGAATCCTTTGATTTTATCATTGGCCGTTAGAATGTTTTCTTCTCTCCCTTGGAGGGTCATGTTTAATATATTTAGGTGGTTAAAAATATCAGCGAGAAATGCTAATTTTAATAACCAAACAGGGTCACAAAAATAATTCGCATATTCAGATTTAGCGTCTTGTAAGAACATTAGCAATTCAGTTTATAGTTCCAGAACTCTTGTCGATACCTTTCCTTTGGATAGCCACCTGACCTCTGAATGATGAAGGAGATTTTGATAGAGCGAACCCATGTCTTCACAAACCATTCTGAACAGTCGAGTTTGCAAGGCTTTACCTTTAATAGAGTTCACAAATTTGATCACCTCTTTAAGCACATCATTTAAATCAGAAGGTAAAACCTTGGCTGCCAGAGCTTGTCAATGAAGAAAGCAGTGCGACCATGAAACATTTGGCATTATTGATTTTAATTTCGCAACGAGTCCGCTCTTGTGGCCAATCATAGCTTTAGCGCCATCGCTACAAATGGCGATACATTTTCTCCAATCAATCTCGTAGTCGCGAGTGCTTTCTAAAAACATGTCGTACAAACACTGGCCTGTAGTGTTCGCAGGAAGTGCTTTGCAAAATAAAACTCTTCTGTGGTACTTCATCTGCTTTATAGCGCACAAATACCACAAATTGCGCACAATTTGAAACATTAGTAGATTCGTCAAACTGCAAAGCAAAATATGGGCTCTTCTTTAATTTTTCGACTACTTGTTCCCGAATGTCACTGGCCATATCGTTTATTCTGCGTTCAATAGTATTATCAGAACGTGGTATGCTCTTTAGCTTGTTTGCGTCCTGCTTACCTAACATAATTTCAAACATATCCAGGGCTGCTGGCAAAATAAGATTCTCTGCAACTGTATGTGGCTTCTATGCTTTAGCGACAACGGTATGCGACTCGGTAGCTGGCTAATAATGCGTTCTCGTTGACACTGGATAACTAAAAACAGACAACAACAATCAGAAACACAAAAAAATAATTCAGTAAAATATTATATATACAAATATTGTTTTTAATCAACAAATAACAATATTTTTTTATTACCCGAATCATAGTATTTTACTGCTTGTTAAGGGTTTTCAGCTTTCGTTCAAAGAAATCTAATGGTTTATTAGCTTCCTTGGAATGTTTTGTTGAGAGGTAATGAATAAGCTTTGATGGTTTCATACTCTCACGTGATAATACTTCACCACAAATTATACATTGACGTTTATTGTTCATGACAGTAAATCCATATTTCAAGTAATTGTAGTCATAATATCTATTTTTTTCGGTTTTGATTCGCTTCCGCTACTGCCACTTGCACAAGACGTGGAGGGCTGCGCAGACCTTTTGAGAAACTTATCCGTTTTAAGATCTCTCGGAGCGAAGCGCAAAAACAATACGATCACGTCTATACTCGTCGGCGCACTCGGGCAACTGACAGCGAAAGAAAGCGTGCGAACGTTCCTCTGGCGCGGGGCGCTGACCTCCCATCGTCCCCCGCGTCTTACCCGCGGCAAAGAATATACATTACTACTTGCAGAGCGCCCGCGACTACCTCGCACATTACACTTGATTTTTCGATCAATATAGGTCTCAATAGGAAGGAAATTAAATATGTCGTCTTTGAAATCACTGACATAGTTTTATTATGGTCCTGGGGGGTCGCCAGAATTTCTTAACTTCTAAAGGGGTCGCGTATTCAAGAAGATTGGAAAACTATGGTCTACAGGACTCGAACCAGCACCTTCTTCGTACGGCTCGCTGGGACCTCGCCCAGAGACACGTGTTGCACTAATTGTCTCGCAAATTTTACTGTGTCTGTTATTTGGGTTCTAGCGCTGCCCCGACACATGTTGCTTATGTGGGTCCTCCCACGTCATCCTGTGCAATTCTGGTGACCGGCGCTGTTTGACGTGTGTGATTGTATTTGCTTTTTATTTTTATTTTGAATTTTGGTAACCGTTATCAACATAAAAATGCAGTAATGCCAGATTTCGAAGTCATATCCAACAATACGTTCAGTATAAATGAAAACAATGACAGAACAATTATAAGAGGATGAGAATAAACCAAACCAAAATCATCACTTCTGTACGTACAAGAACGCAAATTTATAGTTTAGTTTTGAAATCCTGGAAGAAAAAATTATAATCACACATTTGACGCAATGTCAATGACGGCAATGTCTGGTTGTTCCTGGAGGAAACATTCTCTTTGTTGCTTGTGAATGTTCCTTAAACACAAGCTCACTCTGAATTATTTCTGGTAAACTTCCTAAACTGTAATGGAAGTTTTTAACCTATGCAGTGCATGGGAATAATACTACATGTCAGGCTAAAAATATGCGAATGTTTAGCATTGCTACTAAACAAAGTTGGGAACTTCCCTACGCGTTTAACTCTTTCCTGAGCAACTGTGCGAACATTACAATGCATGCATGGGAAAACAATTTACCATTAGCGCTTTGTCACTGTACGTATACAGTCGGTTCACGACTGGAAGAATTTTTTGAAAATCAAACTTTGAAAAAACACCTTAACCGTTAGCTACATGCATATAACATTACAAACAGCGGCGAGCGCGGATACAGTTATGCCGTTAGGTTGCCAGCCCAAAGAGAGGAAATAGCTCCAAAGTTTTAACGTAATTGTTAATTTATCACTTGCATGGGCTTCGAAAAGACTTGTATCTTATTATGCCAATTATTAATGACGTGATGCTAACGTATTTAGATTTCAACATTTCTTGCAGTCATATGATCACGCTCAAGGTGAAAGTAGTGCGGCCATTTGTTTACAAACCTTCGTTCCGTGTGTTGTTGGCGAGGTGTGGTTGACACACGTGCCAGGGAATTCGTGCGATTATCTTGTTTAACCTATAATAATTCATTTATTGGTTTTTTTTTTCTAATATCCGCTCTTTATTATTTCTCGTTGTACTGATTCCTTTCGTTTCTGAAACCTGTATAAGAGATTACTCGTAGTGCGTTCTCACGTGTTTAATATTTTTTTAATTTATTTCAGGTTTGCTTAAAATTGTATTTACTGTATTTTATGTTGTATGTTGCGGTAGTTTTTGTGTGCAGTCATGAGTTATAGCAAGGTGAAGAAAAGAGAAGTCACCACTCATCAACGCCAACAGGACATCATTAACCTCACCGATTCGTTGTATTCCTTAATTATGCGAAGGGAAATGAAACCCTACAACGTCGCGGAAAGAGCGGCATAAATGTTGAAACTCTCCAGATCCACAGTGCTAAGGTATGTTAAAATAGATGTTGTAATAACCATTGTGTTTGCAAGTTGTGTGTGTTCAGGTCAATTATGTTGGCCTACGAAATGTGTTTACAAGAACATAAAGAAAATTTTTTAATTACTTAATAACGTCGTCAAACGTTGTCTACATGTCTTTTTCACGTTTTATTTGGGTAATTATTAAGTTTAGGGGCTTTTCTGTAAAAATAACAATAATTCACGGAAAGTGGTATATTTACACTCTACTAATGATGCAGAACACGAATATACGAGGGGCATTAACGTCCGACTAATTTTGTAACATGTGCCCACCTAACCTAACAGAACCTAGCCCCACAATGGGTGAATCACTATTTTACATTTTTAAACTAACTTAGGATTGTTGGGTTTTACACTAACCTAGGATTGTATGGTTATATAGACTCAAATGTGAGTGTATGAATCACCTAACGAAAAGGTAGTATTACAATGTGTAATTAAAAATAAAAACTACTTTGTGTTGGAATTTGTGTACACCTGCGAGGTATTCTTCATAAGCAACCCAACATATACAGTGGAAATTTATTATAAAGACAACTGACAATGGCAAGGAAAACTGCCTCTATAGTGAGTTTGTTATAGCCAATTAATTTTATATGGATTATGGAGAGATGGTGCATTTTAAGATTCTGAAGAAACTGCTTGTTTTGTATTTAGAAGTTACATTGCGGCATTAATTGTCATTGTTATAAATCACTAAATAGATTACAGTCGATATAAATGGAACTTCCCCTGCTATTAAACATATCTGTATCACTTCACTACACACGAGAGGACATCGTAATCAATGATATCGCAGTCATAATCTTTTAAGAAAACAATTGCGTGTTAATGCATTTCCCCAACACCACTGTTCTACAGCCATTGTCTTTTAGTTATTGTAAATTATCAGTGTCATATTTTTCACTTTCAGTGCTACATAGCCAACCTAATTTGCATAATTTAAAAAGGACCATAATTCAGCTTCTTGGTCAACTACATTTACTGATACCAAAAACATACAAGGGTCATCGTCATGGACAATGCACCATATCACAGCACACAGGTGTGAGCTCCAACCTTTTGTTTTTGAATAAATAAAATGTTTATTTTGTTTGTGACATGTTAGATTCTGTGCTCATCAACACAGATCAGGAAAACAGTCACATGTTATATGATAAAAAGTTTAAGAATGCCGAGCACAGTAGTATATACATTCTTATCACGTTCACATTATAGAAGTCTCCAATCATACATTTGGTATCCAATAAATACTATGCAACCAACCAACTATTTAAAAGTTTATGTTTTGGAAAGAATTGTGCTTAATTCAAACATTCTATACAACAGACATACTGTTGGAAACATTCAAGGGTAATACATTTGAATGTGTTGTATCGTGTGGTGATTTCAGCTGGAGAAGTTCCCCAACAGTAGCTGGAGGAAGAATGCCATCATAAATTGGCTGCAGGAGCACAACATTCCTTTTGCTGTATCCTTTTTTTGCAAAATCTTTTTGTGTAGTGTTATATTGTAGGGTAATGTTTTTGAGCATTGCTTTATAGCATTATATGTAAAGTAGCAGTCTACATCAGAGAACAGCTATTGAAGCATGTCATTTTTTGAATAATTGGTTTCTAATTTTTCGAGTGGAGATGGATGTATTCATTTTTTCTTTTTTTTATAGTTGCTGCTGTGTTGAGTTGTTTATGTTCTTTTTTGTTTTTATCTATGGCAATTCTGTAGCAAAAGGAATCACTACAATCCATAATTTATTACCGGTACTTCTAACTAACTAATAAATAAATAAACAGTATTTATAAGTACTACGGCTTATGCCTTTAGGAGGTTTTAACTTAATGCAAACTGGAGATGTTAGGATACACCATCGACAGCTTCTTTAATTATTGTAAATAATAATTCTCTCTAATATTTTGTTTACTGGAGCCACGTTTTTTAGTTATGTTTAATTTGTTATTGTGATTTCTTTACAAAATCTGTGTCACACTTATTTTGTTCCTCCTCTAAGCATTTGCTTAGCAACATGTTTCAATTTAATTGTTTGAATATTAGACATTAGTGAAACCAATATCTTTTCGTATTAGTTTTAAGATTTTAAGATAGCAAGGGAGGTTAACAGCATTAAATACGGGCCCGGAGCCTAACTAAAACTTAAACACAGCGGCCTACCACCACCTCAATTATATGAACAAAGTCTGTCGGGTTGCATTTTTGTTGCAAATTTACTATAAGAGTTACGGGAACTTCGGTTCCTGACCTCGTGACAGCACGCGGTAGGCCCCCGAATACTCTCTAACCGGGTGCCATGTTTATGTTGTTGGATGGACTCCTTGAATGTTGATACATGTCAATGCAAAGTATTGTGCCACATCTATAATATGTAATCAAAGTGAAAGTTTTTCTCCCCTACCCAACCCCCCAGTCAAAATCAAACCTNCGAAACATCAAATTTTTAATACTCGCATTTTGGGTTTATAGAATGAAATATTTTTCGCTTGCATTGCATATTCTTTTGTGTGAAATTCTCAAGATTAAAAACTTTACGCTTGTGGAATATCCATAAATAATATATACATGACTTTTATAATGGGTACGTGCATGTACGAACACATGTATACACACACAGTGGAATGTAAACATTGCATGTAAGCATTGCCATGTGACTGCCACATGGCCGTCACATGGCAATGTTTGTTTACCTTTGGCGGAATGATACGAAATAGCCTTGAAAGTAGATCTTTAGCAGGGCTTCAAGAAAGTATCTTCCAATCGTGAACCGACTATACACTGAATATGGCAAATTCACAAATAATTTCTTAGATTGTACGTGTTTCAGGTCGATGTGTATTTCACATCATTATATCAAGGATATGGAGGTACGCAGAACTCATCTCTTGCACATGAATGATTATATTTGCACGTATTTAGGCCTAAGGTGGCTGCTGGTAAATGGCATCCACCATATTACGAGCAAAACACCAGTACACCTTGCAAACCAAGCAACACCTGTCATTGTAGCCTACATGGAATCGACCTCGCGAATTTCCACAGTCGCGGGTCACATAATGGGTACGTATACAGAAGGAAATTGTGTATCAGTTGCTTTTACGAGGGTGTACCCATTCGCCGACAGACCGCGCGAGGCTCTGGGAACGTTTCTTGTGGCTGATTGGCTACTGTGCGCTGAGGAAGACTGCCTGTTTGTCGGGCTGCCGCCTGGCAACTAAGCTACCAGTCGCTGATTGGCGAACGACACTCCGCCATGTTGCTGGACAGCGAGGCAATTTTTGTGTCTCGTGTGTGGCCGGAGTTCGCGGGATAAGCGACTGTTTCACTTCTGTAGTCTTAATTTTTCTGTTCTCAGTTTATACCTTTGCCAGCTGCGAAGGGAAGTAACGCATTTCGATATGTCACTCGAGTCCGATATGTCACTCAAGTCGATTGAACGATAAGAGCGTTACAAACCTCTCTCTATCAATCGCATACAATAGGCGATAAAAGAACTCTCGTGTATAGGCCATTCACTGTTACTTCACACATTTCTGAAGCCCTGCTTAAGTTCTACTTCCAGGATATTCCTCCGCCTCATGCAAACACAGCTTAACCGCGTCTACAAAATACACATAAGGGACAGCGCACCGTGTTCGTGCGCACTATGACCAATAAAATTTTGCGTGAGAACTATTTATTACTAGGCACCTATTTTCCCCCTGCTTTTATTCGTATTAGTTATAAATGTAATTTATAGATGAAATATAAGTAAATATTAAATCTAACCAAAAATAAGATACTTTTATGGTGACACGAGTATAAAACAGTTGTGATACGTGGCATAGGAAACCATCAAGCACGTCATTCATGGGCCGATATTTTGAAGGTATGATTGTAAAAGTGTAAAAAAACCGCGAATATACTATATCATAAATATCACAAGGGAACGGTAAATACATAGAAAGGCAAATAACTTGGCGACCCCTTTCATGTAAGAATACTCCAGTTGCTGATTTCTACTCGATTTTGTAACCATACACACTAAAAAAACTGTTTTGTGGTGCCGAAAAAAAATTTGTTGGTGACCACAAAATTGTTTTGTCAATATGGACATGACAAAAGATTTTTTGGTACCAACAAAATTTTTTTTTTGTCATTCCAGTATTTTGTGGACACTGCAAAATGACATTTGTGGTCACCAATACTTTCAGTGTGTTTGTAGGTAATGATGTGCTTCTTTAGTGGCAGCAAAAAACATGTATGTAACAGAAATCTAATAAGTGGCACACTCTGCAAGGCTTGCACACTTCATCTCATGGAAAGTTAGTTTTCTGGAAACATTTACGTGTAACATTTACTTACTAGGAATAAAAGAATGATAAAATCCGTTCTAAGTACTTCAGAATATCCTTCATGAATTAATTCGTAACCTGATGCAAAGAACACAACACAGACAAATATGGCGTCGTGGCCAGATGTGGCCACTTCGAATATGCCAGAGCGCATGCGCAGAAAATAACGAATGTAGTTTGTAGTCGCAAAAAAAAGTGTTTTGCTGTGGAAGGCATGAATTCTATTGCTGCCAACTAAACAGTTGGTGGTAGCCAATAAACATATTTTCAATAAACAAATATGTTAGTGAGCACTAAATAGCTTTTGTACTAGTCAATCTCAATGTTATTGGGAAACACAATCTGTTTTTTACCAACAACAATATTTCGCCTTGGAAAGCATTATCCAAATAGTTTTCACAGCCACTAACAAGTTTTTTTTTCAGCGCAAAACTAATCAGACTACCTCTCTCTAAACAAAGACTTGGATTCAAAGATAATACTTGATAACACTTTCAATCCCGTTACAGTTTTCAGGTGTTGCAATCGAATAATAATTTAGTCCGTACTGTACATATAATTCCGTAATTCTCACAACCAGCGAATTTCGCGCTTTGTGTTTAAGAGAAGTTGGCATGAAACATTCACAAACCTGAATTGTATAAATGTCCACAAATCACGTCATCCACAGATAAGAAAGTGGGCTTCGTTGTTCAGTGAGCATCTTGCACAGCTCAGGTTATTAAACGTTCTTCGCGTGCGACATGTCAACTGCAGTATACGCAGGGACTGGGTTAAAAATGTTTAAGCAAAATAAATTTTACACCGTATTTGGTGGCAATCGGTCCAATAGTTCTGAGATAGGATGTAAACATATAGTAATAAAATTTTACAGCAATCTGTTTAGTAGTTAGTAGTCTAACCACTACACCACCGCGGCCCCGATAGCAATCGGTCCAGTAGTTCCGAAATACGACGTGAACATATGATAATATCTTATAGCAATTGGCGCAATAGTACTGAGTTACGATGTCAACATATCGTAATCAGATTTTATAGCAATTGGTGCAGCAGTTTAAACTATGTTACATATAATAAGTTTTCTTTTGTTTCAGCACTACTAAAAATGACGGATAAACAAAAATAGAATGATATAGATGAATCTGAGGCAACGACACTGGGAGAGGAGCTGAGGAGTCGGCCGGCCATCATGTAGTGACGTTACTCAACTGCCAGAGACCTTGACCTTAACCCGTGACCTTGACCTCTTACCCACGACTTTAAATTACCTTAAACCCAAAAGATTCAAATTAATTCGCAAGATTTTTTAAAAATTATTTAAAAAATTTAAAAATGTAAACACAGAAGGTCCGAGGTTCGATTATGGGTGGAGCGACAAAGCTCCCGAAACAACCCACCCTCGCCTGGTCGGCCGGTAGCCATCTCGTCAGCCACGTTGGATGTCAGCGATCTTAACCTTTGANAAACAACCCACCCTCGCCTGGTCGGCCGGTAGCCATCTCGTCAGCCACGTTGGATGTCAGCGATCTTAACCTTTGACATTGACTCCAGTGACCTTGACCTTAAAAATACAAAAAAAAATACAAAAACTATAAAACAATGTTTTCAAATCCTAACAAATTTGTAAAATATTATTTATTTATTAAAACCAATGAAAAGGTATTTAAATTTTTTTTGCCTTTTTAACCCATTCACGTCCATTGTACATATTTGTGTGCATTTCGCACGTACAGATAATGTTTGGTCTGTCCTGCACACTGCAAAGCTCAGTGATCAATGATCTTACCTGTAGGTAAATGATTCGCAAACCGTCTTACTGGTATAGGTCATAAATGGTTCATATAACTCTAGCCGAACATATAGCCCACTGCTCACTGGCTGTGACAACGAAACAAGTGTTATCTCGACTTAAGTACAGCACACATCATACAATTTTTTGTTTGCAACATCCGAAACTGTAAAATAAAGTGGGTCTGAAAGCATTAAAAAGCTTACTTTTCCAGAGGTTTCCCAGCACCATGTCTAATATACGACTTACCCCCTTCCGACCAATCACATCGTATTAACATTCCACCCCTCCTTTCCTTACAACCTCACTCCCAATCATAAAAAATCGAGAAACCTCTAAAAGATAAAAAATGATATTAAAAAATAAGGAAAAAATAACATTTATGACTTTGAGCAGCAAGTTGGTTTTTGTCGCCATTGACATTGACCACAATGACATTGAACTATAAAAATCAAGAAAAAGTCATAATCCATACAATTGCCCATTACTGTGTCGTCACAATAAGGGACCATATATTAACCATACTAGCCAACGACTCACTGCACCTAGGACTGACTCCACCCGAGACTTACTCCACCCAAGACTGACTCCACGCAAAACTCACTACAGCCAAGATTAACTCCCCCCAAGACTAAATCCAACCAAAACTAACTCAAACCAAGACTGGTTCCTGGCAATACTGACTCCGCTAAAAATTAACTCTCCCCAAGACTGACTCCACTCAAGACTAACTCCTCCCAACACTAACTCCACCCAACACTAACTCCACCCAACACTAACTACACCAAACACTAACTCCACCAAACACTAACTCAAACCAACACTAACTCAACCCAACACTAACTCAACCCAACACTAACTCCACCCAACACTAAATCCACCCTCACTAACTCCACCCAACACTAACTCCACCCAACACTAACTCCACCCAACAGTACTTCCACCCAAGGTTGGTTCCTTGCAAAACTGACTGAACCCAAGACCATATCCTGAAGAGAGCAATTCCTGCAAAACTGGCTAGAACAACTGACACGACCAACCGGCCATACCACCCACCCATACAAACAAACTATGATGGGCAATATCGAAAAAAAGTCTCCTAATAAGAGTCTCGTAGCTAACCTCTTCTCACAAAATCTTTGCAAAACATTTCTACTATATCTGACCATACCAAAGGGACATACTAACTTACCAAATCAACTTACCAGGCCAACTGATCAGGTCAACAAACTAGTTAGAAACATTCCTCAAAACATTTCCCCTCATTTCATTCGTTCTCCGTTTAGAACTCAGTCGGCATCATACTTCAGATTGAACCATAGCCCTCCTCTTGCACACACTCACATACATTCTTATCTAAAACAGATTCTGACGATCGAGTGTTTACACCACTGAATTGATAAGTCGTTTAGAGAAGCAGAAGGGACTATACATGATGAGGCACCTAAGGCAGGCCACCTGAATAACACCGCCAATTTCAGTGGCAGAAGAAAATGTTTCTAGAAATTTGCTTGGGTCCAAGGCGCTAATAACTTGAGAGTGACAATTTCCCCTTACGAGGAAGGGTAAATAAGATACAAAGGTCAATTTCATTAATTTAAATGGAATGATAATTGTTATTAACACCCCTTCGCAGTGCGTATAAAAATGTAATAAATACGATGACATTTGATGGTCATTCAAGATCGCTGAAGGTCAATGACGAAGCAAACTTCGCCACCGCATGGAACAATGCGCCGACATAGCGCCGTCCTGTAGCGACTGTAACCGTCCTGTAGCTGGTGTTTGTTTAAACAAATTCCAGCGTCAGACTAAGCTTCCTTTGTTATTTTATTATGATATCCGGTGTTCAAATTGGTGACCTTCTACATTGATACATACTGTAAACCAATTCTGAGTGGACAATACCGTATGTCGAATTTCATCTAGATTTATCGCAGAACAAGCTCGTGTTATATTGCCCTTCATGTCTTCGGGAGTCGTTAGTGAGTCTTTATAGACCTGTTTATTTAATGTTTCCTACATATAAAAGTCCATAGGCGTTAAGTATGGCGTATGTGCAGGTCATTTCATGTTTCCAGACTAATCGATCCAACGACCACCGAAAGTTCTGTTAAGAAACGTTGTAATTCTCTATGCAGCATGAGCAGAACATCCATCGTGTTGGTGCCACATGGATTGCCTTATGTCCAGTGGGATGTTTCCCAATAATTTCAGCAGCACTTATGTTAGGAAATGTAAATACTTGATGATGTTTAGTGTCTCATCAATAAAATAGGGACAAATTAGGTGATTATGTACAACACCTTGTACAGTGCAGTTTGCTTCGTCAAAGACCTTCAGCGATCCTGAATGACTGGCAAATGTCATCGTATTTATAATATCTTGATACGCACTGCGAAGGAGTGTTAATAAAAATTATCATTCCATTTAAATTAACGAAGTTGACCTTCGTATCTTCTCCACCCTTCCACGTACGAGGAAAATATCACTATCCAAGCAACTTATTCTGAAACATTTTCTTTTACCACTAAAATAGACGGTGTTATACAAGTGGGCTGTCTTAGGTGCCTCATCCTGTATAAGAACTTAAAAACACTTATTTTCTTCTTTAATTTTAATGTATTTATTTTCTAACCATGTATAATCTATAATTCTAATTATTTTGTACATTCAATCTTTACGTTTCTCAGATGTTTGCAGATCATGGAAAGTAGCCAGCAGTCTCATCTGATGTAACTCCGATCCTTCAGTTCTTCGGTGATTGAAGATACCAAAACAATGCATGAGAGATCACCGCGTTTTTGCAGGTCAAACAAATCTCTGAGTTTATCAACAAGTTCATTCGGGTCTTCGAGAAATATGTAACAAGCGTTCTTGACGCCTTCTGCCTTCTTCACACTACTTGTCAAAGGAAACTCTTAGGTGAAATGTGTGGGAACATCGAGAGAATCATCATCCTTCTCATCAGATACTTCATCAAACACTGTCGTCATAATCATTATTATCAATGCTGTCTTCATGATCGCCTTCACCTCCTGTTTCATCTTCAATATCAAGTTTGCATTTCTTTATAAGAGTCGCATGGTCATCATCATTATTTAGAGCCGACGACTATTTATTTTGAAGTTCTTCGTCTTCACGCGAATGTCTTGCAATTGTTCATTCCACACATGCCGACTCTACCACTCCTCGTACGTCTCTCATTACGTTACTAGTATAAACTGTCTTGTCATAATCGTCTGTGAAATCAGTACCCATCGATGCAGCAGGGTGTATTGACATCAATTGCTGGCTCTCAAAATACGAATTCTTGCAGTTCTTGATGTGGTTCTTCAATGTATCACCTTGCATAAACTGCACGTGCCCATTGCCATAACGCCTTATCATGCGAGTTCCCTCGTCGTCTGCGAAAATTTTATGTAGTGTATAAACAGGAGGTAACGAAGTCAACAGATGCTGTCTCGAGTCAACAAAACATTAAGCCATGGCATCTCTGGGCCTAAACAACCAGAATGAACTACCAACATAATGTCCGGAAAGGAAGTCTTGTATTACAAAAGCTACATTGAGGTTAGGTGCAGCAATGCCAGGAGTTGGAAATAATACATACAAATGAATGCACTCACTACATTTTATAAACAAAAGTATGGTTATTCAATACAATAAGAAAGATAGTGTAGTACACTATAGATATATTACAATAAAGTAGTATCTCATGTCCCCTTGAACCTAACTTCAACGTCACTTTAGTAATACAAGGTCGTTTTCCCAGGCATTTTGTGACTAGGTCAACGTGCACCAAAATCAGCACCATATGCACCACAATCAGCACCACATGCACCACAATCAGCACCACATGCACCACAATCAGCTCCACATGCACCACAAATAGCACTGCACACAACGCAATCAGCTCCGCAAGCTCCGAAATCAGCTCCGCACACTCTGCAATGAGGGGTCGGTCTTGTGAGGGGTAGGTCTGGCAGTAGTCAGTTGTCTGCTTTAAGTGTGACCTTGAGTTCAAAGTGAGCAAAGAACTTGTCTGGAAGAAACAGGTGAGGATGTAACTTCATGGTAATGTGATCAAGGAATTAGATAATACGTCTTAATGAATAGATGCATAAAAATAAGTAAATCTCACTATTAAATATGTCAGTATATACACAGAGCCATAGCTAGGTCAAGTAAATACACATGTTGCTACTGTGAAAAGGACTTCGGATTTTTCGTGAAGATGATACAAGCCAATGATTGTACGAAGTCTTCTGTAGAGCATACCTATATGGATATACCTTCTCCCACTGCTGGAAACGATCTTCAGCAGAAGCTGCTATGCTCGTCAACATGAAAGAAGCTCTAAAAGGACTGACCTGCAAATCATTATCATGTTCCAACTGTGGTACAACATTTGGCAGAACCGTCAATTTAAACAGACATGCTAGTATGTGTAAAGGTAATGTGCCTTTGCTAGACTCGAGACAAGCTCGTGTTGACTTCGTTACATCCTGTTAATACACTTCATTAAATGTTCGCAAACGACGAGGGAACTCGTGTGATAAAGCATTACAACACTAAGCACATGCAGTTTATGCAAGGTGATACATTTAAGAACCACATCAATAACTGCGAGGATTCGTCTTTTTTGAGAGCCAGCAAGTGATGTCGTCAATAACCCCTGCTACATCTATGGGTACTGATTTCACAGACGATTATGACGACACAGTTTATACTAGTGACGGAATGAAAGACCTACAAGGAGTGGTAGAGTCGACATGTGTGGAATGTACACTTGCAAGACGTTCGCATGAAGTCGAAGGACTTCAAAATAAATAGTCGTCTCTAAATAATGATGATGACCATGCGACTCCTATAAAGAAATTTAAACTTGATATTGAGGATGAAACAGGTGGTGAAGACGATCATGAAGACCACATTGTTGATAATGATTATGACGACAGTGTTTGATGAAGTATCTGATAAGAAGTATGATGATTCTCTCGATGTTCCCACACATTTCACCAACGAGTTTCCTTTGACAAGAAGGCAGAAGGTGTCAAGAACGCCCTTTACATATTTCCCGAAGACCCGAATTAACTTGTTGATATACTCAGACATTTGTTTGACCTGCAAAAACGCGGTGATCTCTCATGCATTGTTGAAATATATACGATGGTCGAAGAATTGAAGGATCGGAGTTATATGAGATGATACTCTTTGCTAATATCGATGATTTGCAAATATCTGAGAAATGTAAGGATCGAATTTACAAAATAATTAGAAAAATTGAATGTATATAAAAAGTGAATAAATTTCATTTATTTACTTATTTTAATGTGTGTTTAATTTCTTATGCAGTCTCTACTGCATAAGAAAATACTTATTAATTCAGTGGTGTAAACGATCGATTGCGATAGAGTGTTTTAAATAAAATTTATGTAAATGTGTGCAAGAGAAGGGCTATTGTTCTATCTGTAGTATTATGCCTTATTCGGATCGTTTAAAATTGACTTTCTATATGGCGAACAAATGAAATGAGGGGGAATATTTTTGAGTAACTTTTTGCAACTAGTTGTTTGGCCTGGTGAGATGGCCTGGTAAGTTGGCTTGGTAAGTTAGTATGGGCCTTTTTATGGCCAGTTCCGGTAGAAATATGTTGCGAAAATTTTGAGAAGGTTTTGTGTGAGGCTCTTATTAGGAGACCTCTCTCGAGATTGTCCATCATCGTTTATTTGCATAGGTAAGTGGTATGGCCTTTTAGTCTTGTCCTGTTCTAGCCAGTTTGCTGGAATTGCTTTCGTCAGGAGCTAGTCTTGTGCTCAGTCAGTATCGTCAGGAACCAGTCTTGGGTGGAGTTAGTCTTGGGTGGAGTTAGTTTTGGGTGGAGTTAGTCTTGGGTGGAGTTAGTCTTGGGTGGAGTTAGTCTTGGGTGGAGTTAGTCTTGGGTGGAGTCAGTCTTGGGTGGAGTCAGTCTTGGGTGGAGTCAGTCTTGGGTAAAGTTAGTCTTGGGTGGAGTCAGTCTTGCATGCAGTCAGTCGTTGACTAATATGGATAGTCGGTATGGCCCCTTGTTGTGACCAGGCAGTAATGGACAATTGTATCGACTGAATTTTTCGCGATTTTTCGAGTTTAATGTCATTCCTCTCAATGTCAAGATCAACAACAACCAACATGGTGATCGGAGTCATCGATGTAATTTTTCCTTGATTTTAGGATAATTTTTATATTTTTTAATGTTCTTCCTTTTTTATGATTTGTGTAGAGCAGGGGTCAGCAACCTTTCTACCTTAAAGGGCCACATCAGATTTGTGTTACGTCTTGGGGGCCGCATGGTTTATCATACCCATAAACATACGAACAAGGTGTGATATAAGCAGAAAAACACATATTGAATTTAAATTTGTTTATTTCACACAAAACATTTCGTTTATAAGGTACACGATTATAAATTTAGTTTTTTTGTAAATTGAAATACAGTTTGAGTATAAATGAAGTTCGAAATTGCATTAAAAATACAATAATAGTTTTCGAGAGAATTTAATGGGAAGTTTGGTATTGCATCCTCTTCACAAGCTTGTCAATATCTGGTCTGATTTTCGAAGTTGATACTTTGATTGAATTTTCCAGATGAACGTTAGTCAATCTACTTCTGGTTTTATTCTTGACAATATTCATTTTTTAAAACAACTGTTCGCAAACATATGTGCTGGCAAAGAGAGACATCATTTTAAGGGGAAAGTTGTCTTTGTCAATATACTTAGAATAGAATTCAGTTAGTCCCAAGTTGAACTTTTCCTTTAAGTCTGANGGGCCGCATGGTTTATCATACCCATAAACATACGAACAAGGTGTGATATAAGCAGAAAAACACATATTGAATTTAACTTTGTTTATTTCACACAAAACATTTCGTTTATAAGGTACACGATTATAAATTTAGTTTTTTTGTAAATTGAAATACAGTTTGAGTATAAAT
>NQII01006208.1:4315-50034 GCA_002778355.1 Clitarchus hookeri | reverse complement strand
GGGGGGGGGGGGGTTTAATACAATGTTATTGATTCGATTGGGATCAGTCTTATACTGGACATGGTGCTGAGGGACCTCTGGAAATGCATATTTTTTTTATGAACTTTTAAAAAAAAATTATGTTTTTAATAAATGTTTTAAATATGTGTTTATACATTTTTTTATATTTTTATAAATTTAAAAAGTAATTTTTTAATTTTTTTGTTTTTTAGGGTCAGGCTTACTGTGGTCAAGGTCAAAGTTTAAGGTCGCCGACATCCAACATGGCTGACGAGAATGCCACCGGCGGACCTATGCTGTAACGATAAGTATTCTAAACAGACATTATTATATAATTATGAAGTATATTTAACAAATCGTTGTTTTCATTAGATTTTTAGCATTTGTATTTCAGTACCAATATCGACGAAAATGCTGTATGTTTAGGCGCTGAGTCGCCCTGAAGTTGTGGAATTTCGTTAAAACATAATTTTTGCCTTCCCTCATAAATCCTACGTAAATATATCATTACATAAATTGTTGTTAACAATATCCTAAAATTAGCTATTTCATTAACATTTATTTATTAATAGTCTATTTTAAGTTCTACGTGAGTTTTCTCTTCATCCAAGAAAATAAATTACATTTATAAACGGTACAAGAATAATAATATGAGTATTTCGAGGAGCTGACTTCGCCATCTTATTTCATATGAGAAGAAGCAAACGTCATAGTTTCAGCCGTTTCCTATTAGCTGAGATCAACTGACGTCATTAAGTTCGGGAAAGTTCGTATATATTCGTATTTAGTAACCATATAATCTAAACTTCATAAAGCCGCACGAGGCATTTAAGTATATAAAATGGACTGAGTGAGTGAAGTGAGTGAACGAAGAGATTTGGGCGGCTCTTAACATCCGAGGTCATGAGAGCCGATGAGGGCGAAGCGAGGTGAGAATGGAGCGGCGCCGACCAGCGGCATCGTCCGTCACGTTTCCCACAAATGAAAATATGGAAGCGACCCCGCCAGGAATCGAATCCTGTTCGCCTTGGTGGGAATCGAGCAGTCTAACCACTACATCACTGCGGCCCCAAAACAGACTGAGCATACGAAATATAGTGAGGCTTGAAGTCTCAACTACAGGAAGTGATGGTCGTGCTTAACTTCTAGGTGAGTCTGTGCTTGCGGCAGTATGTTGCATACTCGCTTGATATTACGTCACCAAAACATATATATTTTACAACAGTTATTACGAAAATATACTTTTTCCCTTCACGAGGTAACAAGAAACCATTCGGAATCAAGTAGGCCTACATGCATTTTATAAACAGAAAATATTTCATACGCATTTGAGCAGAAATCTTAGGTTAGCCGTTTAGTTCTGATATACAGTTTTCACTAACGACAAGGGTACCTACTCAGAACCCTGACGGCGTTGTCGTCAACGTGTCACGTGTTTGAGAGGATACTTCCAGTCATAACGTTCATTTCACAGAACAGTATCGTTTGAACTGCAACTCGTAGCTCGCTAAAGAGGAAGTTGGTGTTAGGTTCCGGAAAGCGCAGTCTCCGTGCAGCTCAATGGAGGAAAAATTAGCTTGTTCGCTTGCTGAACTAGGAAAAAGCGTTCCTTAGTGATAATTTGTCTGACGGCTTCCGCGCCTCTGCCCCTTGGAGCCTGCAACCCGTGTCTCAGACGTATTAAACTCTCTCTCTCTCTCTCTCTCTCCCTCTCTCTCTCTCTCTCTCGCGAAATTATCACCACTGGAAGGGGCGCAACCCTTATTGATGTCCGTCTACGGCTCGGCGCTCTGTGACGCACGTCCTAAAGGATCCGNCTCGGCGCTCTGTGACGCACGTCCTAAAGGATCCGTGCGTAACTTACCACGGTTCCTGATTATGAATTATAGTCCATTCGCGATTACTTAAAACTTTTCTAAAGACNCGCGCCTCTGCCCCTTGGAGCCTGCAACCCGTGTCTCAGACGTATTAAACTCTCTCTCTCTCTCTCTCTCTCTCTCCCTCTCTCTCTCTCTCTACCGCGAAATTATCACCACTGGAAGGGGCGCAACCCTTATTGATGTCCGTCTACGGCTCGGCGCTCTGTGACGCACGTCCTAAAGGGTCCGTGCGTAACTTACCACGGTTCCTGATTATGAATTATAGTCCATTCGCGATTACTTAAAACTTTTCTAAAGACCTGCTAAAGTCCTACTTCTAGTATATTCCTCCGCCTCATGCACACAAAGCTTAAGAAAATTATAATAAAGGGACAACGCACCGCATTCGTGCGCATTCAGTGTAATAATATTTTCCATAAGAACTATTTCTTACTAGGCATTGCCAGCACATAAATTTTCTCACTAACTTAATTCTATTAATTATAAATAAAAACATTATAATGTATAGATAAATTATAAGTAATGTTTAAATTTAACCATGTGTATGTTACTCTTATGTTAACACGTGTATAAAACGCTTGAGATATATGAGACACATGAGATATTTAGAAACAACCAAACACGTCATACATGGGGCGATTTTTCAAAGGTTCGATTAAATAAGTGTGAATAACACACCAATAGACTATAGTAGTATGTCTGACTATACACGAAGTCAGGTAATTCGTGGCTACGGACTGTGCCACATGAATCTATGGTAAAAACTAAGTAGAAAATACTCGTACGTAAAAATACAGGCTGAATAGAAAAGCGTACCCCAAATTTGAAGGTCTATAATATCAAACCAAACCAAACATCTTACAACCTGGATTGACCAATCAAATGAACCGTGAAACTGTGAAGTTTGTTTACCATTTCTTCATAAATAATCAATGTGACCACCACGAGCGGCCCGAACGATATCTACGTGATAATCAAACTAGTTCTACACCCATGTCACCATGTCCGATGATATGGTTTGGATGGCGTCCGTTATTCTCGTTTTGAGGTCGTCAATGTTAGTGGCAATGGTGGACGAAAGATTTGATCCTTTATTTACACCCATAGGAAAAAATCGCATGGGGTAAGATCCGGGCTTCTTGGGGGCCAGTGATGAACAGCCTGGTCACCAACTGCTCCTCGACCAATCCAGCGTTGCGGCAACGTCTCGTTCTGGTATCAGCGAAAAGCTAGGTGCCAATGGGGTGGCGCACCATCCTGCTGGAAAATTAAGTCCCCCACCGCCTCTTCTAACTGAGGAAATAACAAACATGTCCAAATAAGGGATTCCAGTAACAGTGGGCTCGTGAAAAAAAAGGGCCGAAATAGTGCTTTGAGTACAGGTTTTTAAGGCCCGAAGGCCAGCGCACCCTCCAAACCTCCCGCACTATAAATGTACTCCTAAGAGTAAAACAGTGCGCTGCCCTTTTTCTGTCCATTCATAAGGGTCATTCACTTTCTTGGTACCAGTAACCGGTAAATTAACCGATTTTCTCATTTTAAAAACCTGTCCTCCTCACCAATCCGGGTTCCACAATTTACCCGTTATGGGTCATCAGAAATTTGCTGGTACCATTTGTCGAATTCTTTTAGTCGTTTCCCAATTCGAGTAGCGAATTCATTCCATATCTTATGGAGATCTTTATTGGTCATCACATCTTCTAATCTCCAGTGAATGCCCTTTTCCCGAGTTTGTTCCTCAAGCCAAACTCGTAAATCCTCTGTCTTGAGACAGTCATCAAGTACATGGTGCACTGTGTCATCCACACCACATACATCACATAGCGGAGATTGCACGAGGCGTAGGCTGTTCAACTTCGCCTTGAAGTTACCATGTCCAGTTGTTAGTTGCATGCTGTAGTGGTTCACAGTGATCCACTTACAGCTCATCCTGGCTTCTATGTCAGGCAATAACTCGAAAGTTTGCCGACCTTTTTCCGAGTTTGTCCAGGTGTTTTGCCATTCTTCCAAGATATCAGCCATTAGCGTTTCCTTATATTCTTTAGACAGCCCACCGGCCCGAGCCCTCTCCGCCGTGAGTCCTCTGTATTTTATAAGTAGGTCCACTGGAAGGACCCCCGCTATTACTGGGAGTGAGTCGTTTGACACAGTTTTGTATGCACCGGTAACGGTTAGCAGTGCCGCTCTTTGAGCACTTATAAGCTTTCTTCTGTGCCACGAAAGTGCAGCCCGGTGATGCCACATCACCGCGCCATAAGTTATTATGGCTTCGAAAACTGCCTTGTATATGGTTCTAAGAGTGCCATAATTTAGGCCCCAGTTGGTATTGCCAATTCTCCTGAGTTTTTGAAACACCATGACTGCCTTCCGCGACACATATTCAATATGCTTCAAGAAGCTCATGTTTTCATCCATGATGACTCCGAGATACCTATATTCCTTTACGTATTGAACTGGGCTCCCCCCGAAGTACACGGTCGGGTTTCGTTTCAATTTGCCTTTAACTAGCATGGTTTTGGTCTTCTCTATCGAGAATTCCAATTTCACGCTTTTCGACCAGTTCCAGGTTTTGGACATTATCTCTCTTGCTTTTATCTCTAGCTCTCTTCTTGTATTTCCCGAGACTAGGATAAGTCCATCATCCGCATATCCAAATACCGTGCACCCCGCCGGGAGACCCAACTCCAANCATTATCTCACTTGCTTTTATCTCTAGCTCTCTTCTTGCATTTCCCGAGACTAGGATCAGTCCATCGTCCGCATATTCAAATACTGTGCACCCCGCCGGGAGACCCAGCTCCAAGAAGCCATCGAAGAGGACGTTCCATAGGATAGGTCCAAGGACCGATCCCTGGGGGCATCCCTTCGTGAGTTCTTTCCTTACTTGTGCTGTCCTGGATGAGTAAATACTCCATCTTTCGCGGAAGAAGTCCAGGACCACCCTGTACAAGTTGGCTGGGCATTTCTTGATCTTTAACCGATACATTACCTCCGGCCACCAGGCATTATCGAACGCTCCAGATATGTCCAGGTATATTGCCATCATGTATTTGGCAGAGGAACCCCTGATCTTCTCCATTACATCATGAAGCGCAAAGTCAGTGCCAGTTCCTCTTCTGAAGCCATACTGGTGTTCGTTTAATGTGCCTTCTGCTTCTAAGGCCATTATTAGACGTCTGTTGATCAACTTCTCATATACTTTGCCAAGTACCGGGAGCAATGTCAACGGCCTGTACGATTTAGGGTCATCTAGATCTCTCTTATTTTCCTTTTTCAAGATTCTTAGGCATCCCAATTTCCAAGGGGAGGGAAACACACCGGCTTGGAGACAATCATTATAGATGTCCAGAAGAACATTCTTAACTCGTGAATAGCACCTTTTTAGTATCTCAGTTGTTATGCCATCCATTCCTGGTGCTTTCCCATTCTTCATGTTATAGACAATCTGCTTCAGTTCTTCCATTTCGAAGCTTGGTGCATCCTGCACCTCTGGAATTACTTCCATACTCTGTCTCTTTGCCTTATGCTCCTCCCCCTCTTCCATCATGGAGTCATCAGGCAGGAGAGCCTGGAGCAGGACTTCCATTGAATCTTTTTGATCTGTTAGCAACTTACCATTAAGTTTCATGCATGGTGGTGGCACTGCTCTCTTGGTCTTGTTAGAGGCTAACTTGTACACAATACCAAACGGATCTTCGTTTCCGGCCCGAGTTACGAAGTCCTCCCATGATTTTTTCTTTTTCTTGCGAACCCTGCTGAAATAAGCCTGCTTCTTCATTTTATATATCCGCGAAAATTGATCCCTTTCTTCGCCACGAAGCTGGTGTAGCTTCCTCCTGTCTGTTCCTAGCACTTTCCTCTCTTGTTCCAGTTCCTTGTCCCACCAGGAAAGGTTAGGAAGTCCTCGAGAAGTTTTCTTTAGGTTCTTTTCGCATGTGTCTTGAATGATCTTTGTAAGTTCACTGACTCGATCATTCAGATTTGCATTTTGGCTATCAATTAGAGCAAGCCTTTCCAGCAGGGTCCTATCGAAGGCCACCCAGTCTGCCATATTGTGCACAAATCGGACCTCCCCTTCAATCTGTTGTGACTGCCGCCGTCCACCATTACCACCGGTGAATACATTAAATGTTATCAGGCGATGGTCACTAGAGATTTCCTCTTGAACTTTCCATTCCATGATTGTGTTGTTTGCTTTTCTGTTTGTTACAGTAACATCCAGGTATGATTGCGTGCCGTGGGCCTGCGAGACGAATGTCGGAAGATTTCCTTCTTCATTTGCCACATCCATGTCATTTGCCAGGAGGAATTGGCTTACTGTGTCTCCAGCTTCATCATCAACGGGGGAGTGCCACAGCTCTGATTTGGCGTTTACATCAGCACTTAAAATCAGAGGTTTCCCTTTCAATGTGTCCATAACGATTTCCCATCGATCGAGGTGCGTCTGCACGTCATCCCCGGACCGGAAATACGAGGATACCATCCAGATCTGAGTTGTGCCCTTGGTTATCTGTGCACATACGTGGTGGGTGTCTGAGACACTCGTTAATACCATTATTTCCACGTCTTTGTTAACCCTCAATATCCTGGCCCTGGGGCGGACACCGACAGTAAATACATCACCCCGCAGGCCCACAACATCTTCAAAGGGAACGTATGGTTCCTGAAACATTACAACATCAAGTCTCTGCTCCAGAACAATCATGTTCAGTTCAGCTGCCACCGCTGCCGACCGTTGCATATTTAGCTGCCCACACCTTAGGACATTAGACTCCATAGTCTATCCGTGAGAGTTCCACGGACAGGGCTCTCTGGTATGCGGGGCAATCACGGGAGTCCACTCTGTGATCGTGTTGCTGACCCTTTTTGTGGCAGTTGGCACATATCTCCTTAAAGTTTGTTTCCTGTTTGTGAGGGCAGTTTTTGAATTCATGGCCCTGTTCACCACAACATGAGCATGTGGACTGCGCCTCTCTACATCTGCCAGCTATATGCCCCCATTGCTGGCATTTATAGCATTGTGACAGTGATATATAGTCCTTAATTCTGCAACTTTCATAGCCAACATATACTCTTTCTTTTTCAATTAATACGTTTCTGGTTTGTGGGTCGCATTGTAATACTACATTCACCCTGTCCGTGTCCCGTCTCCCAGTTCTGTGACTTACCGTCACGGCCTTTACAAAGCTTTGTAAGTTATGGCCTCCACATGTACCATTGAAATTTTGCCTGAAGATAGTTTCAGGTAGTCCAGTTCCGTCCTCGTTACGGGGTACATCATATATGACGATCTTAGGCCCATGTATCTTTGGTGCCTCTAGCTTGAGGCCCAATTCCTGTATTTTCGTGGCATTGCTGAACGTTTCCAGGGTTTTGTCATCACCTGCTACAACCATTATACCTCCTCCCCTGATACCACGCATGTTTCGGATTTGTAATCCTTCTGCCTTTGGATTAAATCCGCTCTTAATTTTGTCTCTTGTTTGGGTGCTGGTACTTCCTTCATTTTCCGGGTACAAGAGGACCACTTTTTTCGCAGGTCTTGGTTTCAATGTCTCCGTTCCAGCTGCCTGCGCGTAGCTTTTTATCACTGGAACTGTTGGTACTGGTTTAAGGATCTCCTGCCTTGAGGTTTGGGTCTTTTCCAGTTGCTGTAACCTCCCAATCAATTTACAATTCTCCATTAGAACTTCATCCACATTACTCTGTAACTGATTAAGTATCGGGATTAACCAGTTCGCCTGTGTGGAGTTTATCTTGGAACTCTTTGTTAGGATCCACTCCATCATTAGCGACACCATTTATTTGGTGTTTTCATGTATCTCCTGTACATGCGACTCTTCGTTTCCTAATGAGTCGCTCCCAGTATCTTTTAGCTGAAACCTCAGCTTTTTCTTAGCTTTGGAGGCTTCTTGGCTTGAGGGTCCAGGTGTTGGGTCCATTTCTATATCACTTGTGACTTTCATGGCTGATTTGGGCACCACCTCCAAACCCTCAGATTCCGGGAAGAACATTCTGGCACTCTTTAGGGGCTTTCCCTTTTTCCCAACAAGGGTGAACTCCTGTACCTTTCTAGATGCCTGTTTGAGGTCTATTTCTTCCTCAGAAGAGGATAATTCGCCAGAACCTTCTGATCCTGCGACCTCTGATTGTTCTGTCATTTCCTCCTCCTCGGAATTTTCCATTCGGTCCTCATCATAGGCCTCCTGGAGCCAAGAGTCTACTATACCTGTTTTGACGCCTCGAATGTTTTTCAGTATCTTCCGGTAAATTCTCTTCTTTCCGGAAGACATTGTAGATTTTGCCCAGTTAAACTGGGGGTCCATTAAGCGCGTTATTGCAGCGTCCGTCACCTCTCTAGCAATAAATTCACTTTTTAAAAAGCTGGTCAGGCTCTTTCTCTTCTCCTTTAATGACCTGGGCTTCTCGGGAGTTGTAATGCCCAATGCCTCGGTCATAGCCGGGTTGGGTTGCCATCGCGGGCTTCCCGATGCCGCCATAGTGTTTCCGCGGTTGCGGAACCCACACTATGGAACTTTACTCTTCTCACTTGGTTTGTTGCACTAGTCTATTAAAACACAACACTTCACTGACTCTACTGTGTGCTTACTGTGGCAAGTCCCCACACTATAGGCACACTACATGCATACACAAAAACAGATCAACAATTCCCCCAAGTCCCAGCACCAGTCAAGCCTCAGGGCAGCCTGAGGCCGTAGGCCTCAGACTGGTTTAATTCCCTTTTCTCCCTCTTCGCCGTTCGCAGGGGATCCCACTAGGGGAACTATGGCCACGCACAAACACTGTTCGGTGGACTAATGACCCCGCGACCCGTTGATCCACCCGGCCACGCAGAGGCGGGGAGATAGTGTGCCACACTGTCCTTGTCAACATCCCAGTTAGACTGTTCAGTATCTAAGGCGCAGTTAGAGCTTTACCAATTAACCAATTTCAATCCAATTCAATTCACTTCTTTCACCTGCGGAACCTCTCACAGTGGGTTAAGTCTCAGGGCGACACTGTACGGTGCCGTGGTACCCTGAGAAAACCTAGTGCTTTCAGTACAGTGCAAAACACATTCACTTTGGAGGAAGCGCGCTCGTGTTCGGTGGTTTCATGTGGAGGCTCCTGACACCATATCCGCACGTTGTGCCGGTTCACCTTACCATTTGTATGGGACGTCGCTTCATCGCTAAAAACCAGCTTAGACATGAAGACATCGTCTACCACGTTCTGGGCACATAAAGGTAACATCAGACCGTCCCCTTCACATCGACGTGTCGAAAGCGAGCTCGCTTCCCTCTCAACACCTCAAACCGAAAGTTACGAACGCCATCCAAACCGTAACACCGGACATGCTGACAAGAGCGTGGAACGAGTTCGATTATCGCGTATATGTCGTTCAGGCAGCTCATGGTGGACATATTGAACATTTATTAATGTATGGTAAACAAACTTCACGTTTCCACGGTTCATTTGATTGGTCAATGAAGGTTGTAGGTTGTTTGGTTTTGATAATATAGACCTTCAAAGTTGGGGTATTCTTTTATAATCATTCTGTATATTAGACCCTTCGTTTAAGAGAAAAACGCCATGAAAGTTCCAAAAACCATCGTAACAAACATGTAGTATTCCAATTAGATAAGGATGAGGTGATGTGGCGATGCTGCAATTAATGAATCGTCGTAAGACATACGGCAAGGGAAAGAGTCGAACTGAGTAGTCCCAATGATGCCATGGCGTTCACATGCAGTGAGTACTGGGACATGGCGATGGCCATGAGTGCGTCCGGCGGCCAAGCTCCATGCATTCTGCACGCATCCAACATGCGAAAAAGTGCATTGCTGTAGGCAGAGCAAACTNTCCGGCGGCCAAGCTCCATGCATTCTGCACGCATCCAACATGCGAAAAAGTGCATTGCTGTAGGCAGAGCAAACTTCGAACACCTGTTATGAAGTTTCGACGTTTTGTATTCTGGTGATGCGTGCTGTGCTTATCGTGGAGTTAAGTCATTTTATCTACTTTAATGTTGTCTTTCTCGTAAACTAATGCCCTTACTAATTTTTACCTCCAATATTTTCTCCTTACTTTTGACCACACATTCGTGTGGTGCAGTCCGTATCCGCGAATTACCTGATGCCCTCGATGCATACCCTCAAGCGTTCTACATAAGTATTTTTTCCTTTCGTTTTCAAGATTGTTTTTTTTTCTTTAAAGATAACAAGTTTTGCAAAAAGTACGGATTATTGAGCTGCAATTCACGTAACAGCGTAACATCATGCTATAAAGTCCTTTTCACATAAGTAAGGGTGTTTGTAGATGGGAGAACACATTATGATAATAAACATATAGTCGTGATATAGTAGTGATAACAAATGGGGCACGTGTTATGTCGTTCATTGTTCCCGAAATGTACGTGTGACAGTATATTCAAATAAGCGTGCACATAATGTTTTAACGAAAATTAAGACGAGTTACAACGGTCAAAATCAATCATTTACATAGTGCTATATAAGTTAAGAGACACCAGACCATCAACATGACTGATTGCAGCCACTCTATTATTGATAACTGTCGCCTAGAGAAGGACTATTTACCCTTTTTAGGCGCAGGTATTCCTGAACAATATATTTAATATGCTTCAAGCGGAACCTATCAATGGTCAGGAACATTTCTTAAAAATGTTTACTGCGCCGGAAACTAAAGATTTATGAGATTATAAAAACTCAAAATAAACGCACAACTCCTGCAATTTTTTGTGTTTCTAAACCTAATGTCAAAATGTCAAATTTTAGCATTAAAATAATTTGAATTCAAGCAAAATTTTAAGANTTTGTGTTTCTAAACCTAATGTCAAAATGTCAAATTTTAGCATTAAAATAATTTGAATTCAAGCAAAATTTTAAGAGAAATACGGCCATCAGATATTTTCTCCAACAAATTATATGAAATAATCTTTGAACTACTTGAAAATGTGTTCCGCTGTCTAATTGTTTTACTAGGAGCATCAAATCTGAATTTCTAATANTTTGTGTTTCTAAACCTAATGTCAAAATGTCAAATTTTAGCATTAAAATAATTTGAATTCAAGCAAAATTTTAAGACGAAATACGGCCATCACATATTTTCTCCAACAAATTATATGAAACAATCTTTGAACTACNATATTTTCTCCAACAAATTATATGAAATAATCTTTGAACTACTTGAAAATGTGTTCCGCTGTCTAATTGTTTTACTAGGAGCATCAAATCTGAATTTCTAATAAAAAATTATTTTCTAATTATTAATATTTTGTGCAATATTCACTTACAATAGCATTCTTGCTCAAACAGCTTCTAAATAAATAAATTACCTTCATAACCTTATTTCGTTTCCAGCAATCGTTCGTTATTTTTAAGTTTCGTGACGTAGGAAACTGCCATTTTTGTCGTGCACGATTCTGATTAACTGAGCGCGTTAAACGTCAAAGTAATTTTATAACCGGTCCAATATTCAAATGTTTTGTAGAAACTGGAGCCATACCACTTTTCCTTACAAATATGGCTTTGCGTTTATGACGTTTCGATGACATCACAACTGTCCAACTTTCTTTGACTAAACTTATTGGAAGAAGTTTGGTGGAAAAAATTCGACAGTGTGGCAGGGGTATAGTGTCCGTAAAAATGTTATGTTAGATATGAATGGTTTGCAATACTTATCGACATCCAAGCCGAGAGACTTCAATACGTATATTAACTACACATTTGTTGTGGTCCTAGGTGGAGTGCTTCTCCCGGGGTGACACGCACATCCTTAGGTTAGCCTCGCACCACTCATTTACAGCTATGAAATAAATTATGTGTGTCCTATGGTTTAACTATTTGAAACCACGCAGTTAAACGTTATTATTAGGTGACTGGAGAGATAATAATTTTTTAATAATGGAGACAGTTTCAAAGTCACAAAAATTTTTGCGAACTTTTTACATTGTATTTTTACCAGAGTTCTACCGACAAAACAGTACGGGAGGTTGCAATGAAACTCTTGGATTTCAGAGAGCAATAAAGAAGTAAGAAAAGTAGCCTAATATTTAGAGTGCACGGTTGTTTATGTAGACTTAATTATTCAGCAGACTTCACACAACATAGGGACTCGGTGTTCGTATCTATTATGCATGGATAATGTTTTTTTTCCGCCTCAGAGATGTGTGACTTTACTACCGGGAGTTTTATTTATATCGAGGAGCACTTGTGATCTACGAATGGCAGAACTAGGGCCATCCTGACTTGCTATGAAAGGACAGCTGCCGAATTCCAAAATTATTGTATAAAATATTGATTACTGCACTATTCACAAGCGTTACAATAAAACAAAAAACATTTACTTGTTATAGGTCACACACAGATCTAAATGTTTTTGTTTTAAAAATGTAAAATATTTTTATTTTAGTTTTAATTAAATATTTTACTAACATATTTTCTTTTATATTTTTGTTTATTTATATTGCATGCCGCTACCTACGTCTATGACAATAAAATTGTAATTTCTCTTTATAGAGTTTTCTCTACTCGAATAACAGCTATAAAATACTTGGTTCGGGTTGTGTCGCTATTATTTTCTAACGTTGAACCGCGTTGATAAATATAACAGCACCGTACAAACACAGTGTACTCGGTTGTCTTCACAATTATGGCATAACAGTTAACATAATCGCATTTAAATTGTCTCGCATGCCAGTTAATTCAGATTATCTGTGAAAATAGTGCTTGGGACTGTAGTGATAGTGCTGTCGATACAATTGCCCGTAGATGAAAAGAAAAACACTTTCGGGTGTAGCGCATCCCCGATGTCTATTAACAGTTTTCCGAGGCTCAACGCATATATTTTCCATCACTTTAACGATCAATACCACATGGTTTGTATTCGTGGTTAGCGCAATGCTTATAAGAATACATATATATATATTTTTAATTTTCGTGCACTTTCTATGAACGAGTTTAACATATTAAAGATAATTTATAATAATAAGGGTTATGAAAATTTCGCCTGTTAATTGATGAGCAGGTTAGATAGACTCTACAGTGTTCTGTACGCCGAAAACTCAGTTTCTGTTTTCATTCAATTACAGCAGCCTCAGTGAATAACCAATGTACCCTGAACCAGGTAGCACGAAATTCGGTCTTGTTTTCTCTCAGGCAAGTTGTTATCTCAGTCATCCAGGGCACGTCTAAGTAATTGTGGCCTATCTGTATGTAAAATTGACGCTAATTTCCCAGACCACGAAGTTCACAACGTCTACTAATAAATACGTAACATTTTCATATACCTGGGAAAATATAAAAATTTTTTAATTAAGCTCATATTTGTTTAAAACTTAGCTAATTATTCCTGAAGTAATAACGGAGACAAGTTGATCAAGAACAGTTTTAACCATATCATTCCCGAATTAGTTTACGAGTTCAAGTCTCGCAAATGTTTAATTTTCTGATGTGCGCTGTGCTCGTGTCAAGTGCTGTTCTCACAACTGTTGAACAACGTACTTCGCGTGCGCCCATGTCGACACTAACCACACACAAACAACAACTGCAGGAACTTCAACAAATCAGATTACTCGGAAGGAAGACGCCCAAAACGGGAAGCCATAGATTCCTTGTTGCACTGAGAAAACAGCCAACAAAATATTTATTTTCACAGGGACGAAAATCTGTTCATTTGCCCCAACAAAATATTTTCTTGAGTAAACAATTGAAAAGCAACGAAATTAATTTTTTTTCATCCAAAAAAATACACGCCAAAATTAACAAAACCTCTGTGTTGGGCCAAAAATAAAATTAGACTGCCAGCAGAATATTTGGTTTCATTGACTGCTTATTTTTGATTGATTTGATTTGATTTTATAATGTGTTTATTGACACGGTTTCTACACTTTACAGCAAGAACAACAACAAGGCACTGAAAAGTAAAAGTAGCACGTATGCCAGCGCGAAACTAACGCTATACTACAGGACGGATTGAAGGAAATAACGGGGGGAAACTGTGAGAATGAGAAAGGAAAGGAATGAAATAAGGGGAAACTAACTAAAATCCCTAAAAATGTTTATTTTGGTTTGGCCATTCGTGTAGTTTCCTTCATTCTAAAATACAGCTCAAGAGTTTGTTTGTATTTATTGTGACAATTAAGATAGCAACACAGTTAATTAGTGCGTTTATTGACGCATAATAACGGTACAAACATCCCAATAAAACAAGTTCAACCGGGAACTAGACAGTAAAAATGTAAAACTTAAAATACTTTATTGCCCACGTTGTCCAGTTTTTGCACTGTATTAATACAAAAACATTCAATTTTCATAATTAGTTACTTCCGCTGAGTTTGCTAAAGCGCTTTGCTCCGGCGCAGCTGATGCAAGTTTGAATCTTGGGTGAGCTTGAATTCTTTTTTTATATTAACCGAATCTGTTTAATGTACATAGAGCAAAAAAATATTTATTTGCACCAACCAAATATTTTTTTGGGTCAACCTAATGAAAACAACAAAATGATTTGGTTTCAACAACCAAATATTTTATTGCTTCCACACAAACAATTAATTTTGTTACTTTGTTTGATCCAGAAAAACATTTTTCTCAGTGTGTGTACAGTGCCAAACATAAATTGCCATTTTGTTCATTATGTCGTCGACCATGAACACGCTGGCCAAAAGTGTTGAAATAAACAATTATTTCGGAAATAGGATATGTCAGAGGTTTGCAGTATGTCGCATTATAATCAGTATATGAGGTACAATATATGCATGGTTACTTCCAACTTTTCCGAAGTCTTACTAAAGTTGTACTTCCAGGCTATTCCTCCGCCTCGTGCAAACAAAGCTTAACCATGTCTAGAAAATCACACCAAAGGGACAGCGCTCCGTATTAGTGCACTCTTAGTTTAATAATGCTTTGCGTGATAAATATTAATTACTAGGCATTACCAACACACCTATTTTTTCTATGTTGTTTTTAATTTTAACTATGAATTAAATATTGTAACTTACAGATAAAATGTAATGAAATTTATAATTTAAGCAAAAATATATACTTTTATGATTAGTAGAATTACAAAAAGGCTTGTGAAACCTGGCACATTTAGGGGATAAAAACAGGTTACAGAGGAGTTATTTGTCAAAGGTTGTATTCAAAAAGTGTGAACATACTGCTAAATCATTCTAACAAGAAGTTGCCGATATACTGTACCTAAATGTAAAGACCTGATAAATTCGTGGGTTCATTTCGCGTCAATCTGTAATTCAATAACTCGTACGTACGTCCATGTCAAATTTTCAATTGGCCAACGCGTTATTTGACACATCCTAGAAAACCTCGAACCAAGCGGTATCTTCAAACATTTTAAATCACACCTTTGATAAATCACCCCATGAAGAGCCTGTTCGGTTGTTTCCTAGATACGTCATATATCACAAGCGGTCTATACTTCTGTTAACATAAGGGAATCTTATTTTTGGTTAAATTTACATTTTTACTTACTTTTTGTTCATAGATTAAAACATTTCTTTCGTAATTAACATGACTAAAAACAGGGAGAAAATATGTGTGTTGGTATTGCCTAGTAATAAATAGTTCTCATGCAAAATATTTAAACTGGATGTGCACGAATGCGGTGTATTGTCTCTTTAGTGTAAATGTATAGATTTAGTTAAGCTTAGTTTGCATAAGGCGGAAGAATAGTCTGAAAGCAGAAATTCAGCATGGTTTCGGAAAAGTTTGCAATTATCCGTGATAGGACTATGCATGCATGACTGCACATACAACTCTGAAGTCTAACCTACAAGGCATTGAACTAGCGAATGTTTCAGGCCTTCTTTCATTTTCAAATATATGCTAATACATATTTATGAGGTTTTATAAGGCTTCAAAAGTAGGTTCATGTATATTCAAAAAATATCAACGCAGATTTTCTGCCATATTTGATAGTAATCGGTTGAGTAGTTCATGAGATATGTCGTAATACTATAACAAAAAATTTTGGTGCGAAGTCTTACAAAATGGCGGAAGATTGAAGTTTTTACTTTGTGAATTTAGTACACACAGTAAGTACTCCAGCAAACAAACTGGAGTTAAATCGGTTAATAGTAGCATTTATTTGCCGCGTAACACTACTACTACAACACAGCCGTTTTGAAAATAACAGACTACCTTACTAACAATTTAGGTAGCCATATTTAGCACCTTTCAATACAAAATTTGGCTGGCATTTGTTTAGAAGTTTAACCCGTTCAGTAACGAATTAATGTACCAGTCTAATACACAGATCGTTAAAAACCGCTACAGACATTTGGACTCATAAGGGTTCACGAGGATCCGTTATGTAATACCTTGCGGCCCGATTGCGTTGTATAGTGCAGTACAGTATGGAGTTGACGCTCTGCTTTTGATATAGTGGTGATGTACACAGTGCAGGTACCCAGAGTTGAGTACCCCAATCCACAGAAGTTGTGCTCAAAGGAAACAAAGAACAAACATGAGCGACAACTACTCAATCAGTCACCCTTGTGCAGTCAAATTAGAGTACCCTGCAAGGTGAGAGTTGTCGTCACGGAAATGTAATCCAACAACGAGAAGTTAGAAAATCTGTTCATCTACGGAGAACGTAAGTTAGCAAATGAATGTGTTCGTATTATTTTACAGAACAGTGTAGTACGTTCAAGTGAGTTGTGCTGAAACACACACACGCATACACAGTTCTTTTACTACCATTATCAACAGCTTGGTTTGCTCACTCGTCGTTCATTCTGTTAAAGGTCTGCGTAATGCAAGTCTGGTGGAGCAACTCTATAGAGATCGATACCCTGACAAGACCCCGCCGCCTAGGCGGATTGTTTCCCGTCTCGTTGTGAAGTCTTGTGAGACGGGCAATTTGAACCCACAGCAACGCAATCGTCGTAGAACTCGCACAGAATAAGATGCTGAGGTTGCTGTTATCGCTCCTGTACACGCCAACTTGAAGCCGAATTTGGCATTCCGAAAAAGTGCACATCGCATTCTTGAGCGTCATATGTTCCATCCCTATCATGTAATCTTACACCAAGAATTTCACGGGAATGCTTTCCAGAAACGTGTAGAGTTCCGTCAATGGGCACATCATCAAATGATCGCCAAACCGAACTTTATTCCGATGTTCTTTTTACCGATGGATCGTTGTTCTCCAACTCAGACCAAGTCATTACGAGAAACGATGGCTTCGACAGGTGTACCATCAGCTTCAATGGAGAGTTAACGTCTGGTGTGGGACGGTTGGCAATAAGGTTTAGAGCGTTATTTCGTGGATAGTAACCGAACCGGCTGGGATTATGCCACCATCAAACAAACAATTCTTCCTGGTCTTCTGGAGGAGATACCTGTAAGGAACAGAATGATAATGTGTTACCGGTGTGATTGATGCCCAGCACATAATGCCGTGTATTCACTGTGTGTTCTGGACCGAAAATATCCTGATAGTGGATTGATCGTGGAGGACCAGTTCAGTGGTCTGCTCGGTCTCGTGGCCTTAACCCTCTGAACTTTTCTCTTTGAGGTTTCCTCAAAGGCGCTGTCTATCGCGATATTCTAACAACTCCAGAGAACATGCAGGAACGTATTGTGTGCGCTTATAATGCTCTTCAGCAGGCAACACTGGAGGAATCAGTGTTGTCATTTCACCCAGCGACAGATCTTGTGTATCGCTACCAATGGTCACCACTTTGAACATATAATGTGATTGTTCTACTTCTCGCAGTACCCATATGGATAGAACTACAAACATGCAGTAGAGACCCCACATTCTTTGTCATGTTTAATGTTCATGCTATGAAAGTGTACATTGTGCTACATGTTAAAATAGGCCTTGACGAGCTTAATTGAACTTTTGACCATAGATATATGGTGCCATTTAAAAACCTGATGTTAGTAATTGCATCTCACTAATACATTTTGCTATAAGGCTGACTCCCTAGCAGTATTATTTCCCCCTTCCAGTTATACAATATTTTAATGAAACACTTCTTCAGCTGGAGCCCCGGTACGGAGTTATCGTGGGTCGTCAAGATAAATGGAACATCTTGTATGACGTATGTTTAGAGTGGTCCACCATACCTCTTCTCGCATACCAAATTTGGCTGGAATATGTCGTGTCAGCTTCATAATTCAGGTGGCATTTTATTACAAAATGGAGTACATATGAGGCTGACACATGAAGTACTTAATGTTCGCAATATGTATAACCAGGATACCAAGTTTGTTTGAAACATGACCAGCGATTAAGTAGATGAGGCATACCAACCTAAGATATTTCCATGATCACCATTTTGAAAAAAAAAATTTAATCTACAAAATAATTGACATACATTGAAGGTAACATCGTGTGCCAAACTTTGTGTTTCTTGGTTAATATTTCCGGAGATAATAATGTAGGAGCATTGTGATTGTTCTACTAAATCAAATAAAATAAAGTGACTTACAATACCTTTAAAATTGGCTGAAAATTGAGAAATTATGTTTATTTTGTGTAAAAGTATGTGCTTTGTTCGGATTGTGGTATATATTGTTACGCGATGTATCCCGCACCAGCCGTGAGCTCCCATTATTGCTCGGATNATGTCTAGAAAATCACACCAAAGGGACAGCGCTCCGTATTAGTGCACTCTTAGTTTAATAATGCTTTGCGTGATAACTATTAATTACTAGGCATTACCAACACACCTATTTTCTCTCTGTTGTTTTTAATTTCAACTATGAATTAAATATTGTAACTTACAGATAAAATGTAATGAAATTTATAATTTAAGCAAAAATATATACTTTTATGATTAGTAGAATTACAAAAAGGCTTGTGAAACCTGGCACATTTAGGGGATAAAAACAGGTTACAGAGGAGTGATTTGTCAAAGGTTTTATTCAAAAAGTGTGAAGATACTGCTAATACATTCTAACAAGAAGTTGCCGATATACTGTACCTAAACGTAAAGACCTGACAAATTCGTGGGTTCATTTCACGTCAATCTGTAATTCAATAACTCGTACGTCCATGTCAAATTTTCAATTAGCCAACGCGTTATTTTACACGTCCTAGAAAACCTTGAACCATGCGGTATCTTCAAACATTTTAAATCACACCTTTGAAAAATCACCCCATGAAGAGCCTGTTCGGTTGTTTCCTAGATACATCATATATCACAAGCGGTTTATACTTCTGTTAACATAAGGGAATCTCATTTTTGGTTAAATTGGCATTTTAACTTACTCTTTGTTCATAGATTAAAACATTTCTTTCGTAATTAACATGACTAAAAACAGGGAAAAAATATGTGTGTTGGTATTGCCTAGTAATAAATAGTTCTCATGCAAAATATTTAAACTGGATGTGCATGAATGCGGTGTATTGTCTCTTAAGTGTAAATTTATAGATTTAGTTAAGCTTAGTTTGTATAAGGCGGAAGAATAGTCTGAAAGCAGAAATTCAGCAGGGTTTCGGAAAAGTTTGCAATTATCCGTGATAGGACTATACATGCATGACTGCACATACAACTCTGAAGTCTAACCTACAAGGCATTGAACTAGCGAATGTTTCAGGCCTTCTTTCCTTTTCAAATATACGCTAATACATATTTATGAGGTTTTATAAGGCTTCAAAAGTAGGTTCATGTATTTTAAAAAATATCAACGCAGATTTTCTGCCATATTTGATAGTAATCGGTTGAGTAGTTCATGAGATATGTCGTAATACTATAACAAAAAATTTTGGTGCGAAGTCTTACAAAATGGCGGAAGATTGAAGTTTTTACTTTGTGAATTTAGTACACACAGTAAGTACTCCAGCAAACAAACTGGAGTTAAATCGGTTAATAGTACCATTTATTTGCCGCGTAACACTACTACTACAACACAGCCGTTTTGAAAATAACAGACTACCTTACTAACATTTTAGGTAGCCATATTTAGCACCTTTCAATACAAAATTTGGCTGGCATTTGTTTAGAAGTTTAACCCGTTCAGTAGCGAATTAATATACCAGTCTAATACACAGATCGTTAAAAACCGCTAGAGACATTTGGACTCATAAGGGTTCACGAGGATCCGTTATGTAATGCCTTGCGGCCCGATTGCGTTGTATAGTGCAGTACAGTATGCAGTTGACGCTCTGCTTTTGATATAGTGGTGATGTACACAGTGCAGGTACCCAGAGTTGAGTACCCCAACCCACAGCAGTTGTGCTCAAAGGAAACAAAGAACAAACATGAGCGACAACTACTCAATCAGTCACCCTTGTGCAGTCAAATTAGAGTACCCTGCAAGGTGAGAGTTGTCGTCACGGAAATGTAATCCAACAACGAGAAGGTAGAAAATCTGTTCATCTACGGAGAACGTAAGTTAGCAAATGAATGTGTTCGTATTATTTTACAGAACAGTGTAGTACGTTCAAGTGAGTTGTGCTGAAACACACACACACATACACAGTTCTGTTACTACCATTATCAACAGCTTGGTTTGCTCACTCGTCGTTCATTCTGTTAAAGGTCTGCGTAATGCAAGTCTGGTGGAGCAACTCTATAGAGATCGATACCCTGACAAGACCCCGCCGTCTAGACGGATTGTTTCCCGTCTCGTTGTGAAGTCTTGTGAGACGGGCAATTTGAACCCACAGCAACGCAATCGTCGTAGAACTCGCACAGAATAAGATGCTGAGGTTGCTGTTATCGCTCCTGTACACGCCAACTAGAAGCCGAATTTGGCATTCCGAAAAAGTGCACATCGCATTCTTGAGTGTCATATGTTCCATCCCTATCATGTACTCTTACACCAAGAATTTCACGGGAATGATTTCCAGAAACGTGTAGAGTTCCGTCAATGGGCACATCATCAAATGATCGCCAAACCAAACTTTATTCCGATGTTTTTTTTACCGATGTATCGTTGTTCTCCAACTCAGACCAAGTCATTACGAGAAACGATGGCTTCGACAGGTGTACCATCAGCTTCAATGGAGAGTTAACGTCTGGTGTGGGACGGTTGGCAATAAGGTTTAGAGCGTTATTTCGTGGATAGTAACCGAACCGGCTGGGATTATGCCACCATCAAACAAACAATTGTTCCTGGTCTTCTGGAGGAGATACCTGTAAGGAACAGAATGATAATGTGTTACCGGTGTGATTGATGCCCAGCACATAATGCCGTGTATTCACTTTGTGTTCTGGACCGAAAATATCCTGATAGTGGATTGATCGTGGAGGGCCAGTTCAGTGGCCTGCTCGGTCTCGTGGCCTTAACCCTCTGGACTTTTCTCTTTTAGGTTTCCTCAAAGGCGCTGTCTATCGCAATATTGTAATACTCCAGAGAAAATGCAGGAACGTATTGTGCATGTTTGTAATGCTCTTCAGCAGGCAACACTGGAGGAATCAGTGTTGTCATTCATCCAGAGACTGAACTTGTGTATCACTGCCAATGGTCACCACTTTGAACATACAATGTGATTGTTCTACTTCTCGCAGTACCCATATGGATAGAACTACAAACATGCAGTAGAGACCCCACATTCTTTNTAATGTGATTGTTCTACTTCTCGCAGTACCCATATGGATAGAACTACAAACATGCAGTAGAGACCCCACATTCTTTGTCATGTTTAATGTTCATGCTATGAAAGTGTACATTGTGCTACATGTTAAAATAGGCCTTGACGAGCTTAATTGAACTTTTGACCATAGATATATGGTGCCATTTAAAAACCTGATGTTAGTAATTGCATCTCACTAATACATTTTGCTATAAGGCTGACTCCCTAGCAGTATTATTTCCCCCTTCCAGTTATACAATATTTTAATGAAACACTTCTTCAGCTGGAGCCCCGGTACGGAGTTATCGTGGGTCGTCAAGATAAATGGAACATCTTGTATGACGTATGTTTAGAGTGGTCCACCATACCTCTTCTCGCATACCAAATTTGGCTGGAATATGTCGTGTCAGCTTCATAATTCAGGTGGCATTTTATTACAAAATGGAGTACATATGAGGCTGACACATGAAGTACTTAATGTTCGCAATATGTATAACCAGGATACCAAGTTTGTTTGAAACATGACCAGCGATTAAGTAGATGAGGCATACCAACCTAAGATATTTCCATGATCACCATTTTGAAAAAAAAAATTTAATCTACAAAATAATTGACATACATTGAAGGTAACATCGTGTGCCAAACTTTGTGTTTCTTGGTTAATATTTCCGGAGATAATAATGTAGGAGCATTGTGATTGTTCTACTAAATCAAATAAAATAAAGTGACTTACCATACCTTTAAAATTGGCTGAAAATTGAGAAATTATGTTTATTTTGTGTAAAAGTATGTACTTTGTTCGGATTGTGGTATATATTGTTACGCGATGTATCCCGCACCAGCCGTGAGCTCCCATTATTGCTCGGATTCGGCTCTGTGGGAGGTGACCCACTCCGACCCTCCCTTCTCCGACCCTCCCTTCTCCGAGGTAGACACGCTCGCTGCTCTCCGTCGCCCCGCCGCCGGTCGAATGATTGACGGCTGACCTGCCTGGCGTGACATCCCCTCCTCACCCTGCTAGAGAAGCCGACGACTCGGGAGGATGCTACATAATATTCTGGGAACTAGAACCCGCGGCGCAACGCGGCATCTAGAGAAATTTCTGGGCGATTGTTGACGACACTATAAATATAAGCCGCAGCTGGACTGTCGGAGTCTTTTTGTGGAAGTCAGTTGGCTGAGTGCGGCGAACGAGCGACGCGTGGTGCAGCGAGAGACATCAGCGAAGGGGAAGGACGGCGAAGGGAGATTGCGAGACGACGGCGGACGAGGTGTTTGTGGTGTGAATGGACGAGAGGGAGTGGGGCGTGATACCCGACTAGTGAAGGCTACTTTGCATGAGGGCGTTCTCAGAACTCTAGAACATTGCGGACTGGTGGGACCTGGATTAAATACAGGTGGGACAGAATGAACATGTGATACGGATTTTATTGTAAATATTGGAACTGTCAAATATGGACAGATAATTTATAAAGTAATTCATTGGGTTTTGATACACTCTCTGTTATGACTGATTTTAGTTATTTAATTACATTAATGTATTTAAGGTAACAGTAAATTGTACTCATTGAATTTATTAATTGTAAATATCAATTTATTGTTAGATATTGAGAAGAGAGTATTTTCTTTGTAATCATTTTTAATAAATTAAGATATTATAATTAAATCTTTTATTTAACTACGACCTTCAATCTTTAATGAACCTGGTTTATACCACTGACTTTCAGAAAATTGTAACAATATGTACTTTCACGTGACAAATTTTTAGATATTAACTTAATTTTCCAACTATTGTGCACGCATTACAATGGTGCACAGATAAAAGTGTAATGTTTTGCAAACAGTATAAAGGTTACTACTACAGTAGTTTTTTTGTTATCTGCGAGCCGTCAGTAACTAATGTTGCTGTTTATGTTATATAATTTTAGGCTATTAATGTAAATGTAATATTAAGTAAAATTCGTTACGATGCTACCTCCGTACTGCACTGTCAAGATTAAGGTAGTGCTTATGTTGCGGCAAAATAAATTTTGTGTTGAATTGATGTTAGCATTCGTGTTAAAAATTTAATTTTATTTATTTTGCTTTAAAACAACAATGTGATGAAAAATAAATTAAGTACAATTATTTTGTAACAAAAAAATATTACCACCAAAAAAAAAAAGTGACGGCCGGGAAGTGAATCGAATGAGCTCCTCGAGTGCTTATTCTCCACTTTATGAAACCTAACATCCTACCAACTGCTTTATTTTAACAACTGCGCGTCTGCTCCATATTGCTGATATTCAGTACAACATAACGACAAACTGCAGNACAACTGCTTTATTTTAACAACTGCGCGTCTGCTCCATATTGCTGATATTCAGTACAACATAACGACAAACTGCAGGAGACTTTCGTTATATGAAAATACTTTATGCTCTATAAATATATGCATATTTGGCACATATAGCCTGCTTTGCAGGGCTTGACAACTGGTCTAAACTGCATTTAGTTATCATATCACGCTTTAAAATTTTAATATAGTGGTTTAATTTTTCGAGGTTATCGCTGTTCACTTGTATCCGCCATTTTACAACATCAGGTCGGCGTAAACTCGTTTTGGCCGGACATTATTTACCGTTGTAGTACCACAAAATATGTTGTTCTTCCTGTTATTTTTAGTCTAATACAACATTTGGTTGCGGCAACATNTCTTCCTGTTATTTTTAGTCTAATACAACATTTGGTTGCGGCAACATTACCTAGAAGTTTTACTAACATTAACACGTCAACGGTATATTTACCTAATAGTAATATAATACGTTGTAAATGGCGAACATAACTAACTTTGTCACATTAATTTTACTACGACGTATACGTTTGAAAAAAATCCATCAATAGCATTTTTTTTGCAACATAATACTTTTTTATGTGATGTTAATAAGCGTAATCAGTAACATACTCTCATGTTTGGCATTGAATTTCCGTAAACACGCTTATCTTAGCAAGAAATGTAATGAAATTAAGGGCGAAATAATAGTAGCTGCAGTGTGACGTCATAGAATTCCCCCTTCAGCAATATTTTAATGATGTTTTTATTCATGTAGTATAAGGCGTGACACAATTTATCATGTATATAATATTGTCACAGCAGTAATTGTTTTGTATTTTTTATGTTAATAAACTGGTCATTATTTTTACTGGCAGCATATTCATACGTTTTTCAAATCAGCTGAGCATTGATTTATTACCATTGCAACGGTGTAGCGTAATGAACAATGTTTTAATTGGTNATTTTAACTGGCAGCATATTCATACGTTTTTCAAATCAGCTGAGCATTGATTTATTACCATTGCAACGGTGTAGCGTGATGAACAATGTTTTAATTGGGGCTCTAGTGATTGGTTGATTAATTTAATACTTCTCAGATTAATTTGTTTTATTGAGATTTTATCTATCATGTTTCCGGCTGGGTTTGGCGTTTGGGCTTTTAATTAGATTTTTGTAATAATTGGTTTAGTTCGCCCCAGCAGGCAGGCCGCGCTCGTGGGGGCGAAGTCGCGAGAGAGATTGCAGTGGAAAGAAGGCCTGTGCGGTCTACGCCCACGTGATATCTTACAGCTGATAGAAGTCGAAGGACCACGCCCTTGAAAAGTGCAGTTAAGACTGCATCACGGTAACAAAAGTCCGTGAGCCTAGCATAGGGAAGCCCTCAAGCAGATGTCCTGCGGCATTCAGGCGAAGGCCACAGGACAGGAGCAGATCGACGAGAACTTCGAAACAACTGTAGAATATTTTTCTGTCAGCTAATTTTTCGAAATTATGTTTTTATATATATATATATATATATTCAAACGCAAAGATGCCATTAATTTTCCAATGAAAAATTTTGGTCGCAATCGTGGAGAAATATATGGACTTACTTCCACAAATTCAAACCAAGGACACTTTTACATGAGTTAATAGCTACTACCTGAGCTAGTTTTAAATGTAATAGTTTAAATAATTATTTACAATACAAGATAAAGTGGGGTCGCTCTTGTATTTTTGCATGTGGGGATCGTGCTGGACGGTGACACCGGTCGGCGGGTTTTCTCGGGGATCTCCAGTTTGCACCGCCCTATAATTCCGGCGCTGCTCCATATTCACCTCGCTTCAACCTCATCGGCTCTCAAGACCTCGATGTAAAGAGCAGGCCAAATCTCTTCACTCACTTCACTCACTTTTCAGTTGCAAAGTTCAAAATTAAAATTTCCATTGCATCACGAGAGTTTCTAGAGTTGCCTAATACCACCAGTCAAATAATGAAGTACACATTTTGTTGAAAATCTAAGACTGCGTGATCATGTCTTCCTAACGAGATTCTCTGCAGCAGGTATATTACACTGGAGAGAAAAAAAACTGGTATAGGCGTGCGTATGCAAATAACAGAGGTATGGAACCAATCAGACTAACGCGATGCGGTCAGCAGCACCTTTATAAGACAACAAGCGTCTGGCAAAGTTGCTAGATCGGTTACTGCTGCTACAATGGGAGGTTATCAAGTTTTAAGTGAGTTTGAACGTGGTGTTATAGTCTGCGCACGAGAGATGGGACATAGCATATCCGAGGTAGCGATAAAATTTGGATTTTCGCGTACGACCATTTCACGAGTGTACCGTGAATATCGGGAATCCGGTAAAATATCAAATCTTCGACATCGCTGCGGCCGGAAAAATATCGCGAACGAACGGGACAAACGACGACTGACGGGAATCATTAAATGTGACATACGTGCAACCCTTTCTCAAATTGGTGCAGATTTCAATGCTGGGGCATCAACAAATGCCAACGTGCGAACTATTCAACGGAACATCATTGATATGGGCTTTCGGAGCTGAAGGGCCACTCGTGTACCGTTGTTGACTGCACAACACAAAGCTATACGCCTCGCCTAGGCCCGCCAACACCGCCATTGGACTGTTGATGACTGGAAACGTGTTGCCTGGTTTGACAAGTCTCGTTTCCAATTGAATGGAGCGGATGGACGTGTACGGGTATGGAGACATCCTCATGAATCCATGGACCCCACATGTCAACAGGGGACTGTTCAAGCTGGTGGAGGCTCTGTCATGGTATGGGGCATGTGCAGTTGGCGTAAAATGGGACCCCTGATACGTCTAGATACGACTCTGACAGGTGACAAATACGTTAGCATCGTGTCCGAAAACCTGCACCAATTCTTGTCCATTGNTGCGTGTTCCCGGGGGCCCTACACGATATTAGGCAGGTTTACCATGTTTGTTGGCTCTTCAGTGTATAAATGTGTGTTAATTACGCTCGTTTTGTCGATCGTCTTGACGAGTCGGGAATAACAAACTCACAATATTGTAACTCAGTGTAACACAATTAAACCAATTTTTGATATATCTCAGTTTGAAAAAAAATATTTAATTCTGTAATTTTAAGGGGCGTCGCGACACCGCAGCACTGTAGTCATATTAAACCGAACGTATATACATCAGAATACACTACATATATCTTTCAAATTATTATAGCAGTCGAAAAGGAATTCTTATATTTTGTGGCTACAGTAAAATAAATAACTGTGTAATGGAATGTTTTACTAAACCCAGTTTTACAACTGTTTTAAACATCATGCGTACCATTAAACCTTCACTCAAGTTAGAAGATAAAAGTTTATTATTTAGATATATTTTAACAAATTACATATAAAAATATTTATAAAATTATATGTATTTTTTTAAATTTTAGTAATCCAATTAGTTTACACACGAAACAGGGAAAAAATCCTGTAAACATTGAACACCAATGGTACCTGGCGGGGAAAATTGCTACTTGGCAGACTGTCAGAACGGAGTTTCCCAACCTATGTAGGTTGGACCTTACTTATTCTAATGTTGATGTAGGAAAAAAAAAAAATATATATGGACACGAATTTTAACATTAAAATTGTTCATTCGATTCGCGTTTAACTGAGACATCTGTTAGTCCTGTTTAGGAACTACTTTGAATCCTTGTGTCATAAATATAATTAAAATTGCAGCGGATTGTAGTACTTTATTCATGAGTCCATTGAATATATCTATGAAATTCTCATGACTGTAAATATATTACTATTATAACAATCGTGTCGTTCGCTATCCCATACCTCACAGGAGTCCAGTTTTCTGCGAAACATGCAACATCTATGTTGTCACCTCAGTGATTAATTAAAAAATTTCACCGTTTCTTTACGAGGTGTAGTTAAAAATCAAAGACACCGATTTTCCATTCCGATGGTTTCCCAGAAACCGAAAGTCAGTTCGCTGTTGTTCATATCACTTTTATCAACGTCCTGACGATGCGCGATCTGTGGCGCTTCTTTGCGTGTAAACCCGACCTACCAGGCCAACCTGTCGAGTGCGCGAGTATAATTAATATAATTTAAAAAAAACCGCGTCCCTATGAACTAGCGAGGAGCTGAATAAAGAACCGCGAGTCTCGCTCCATCGCGTTACGCCCCCCTCCCCCCCCCACCCAGGGTCATGCAAAGAGACACTCAGGCAGTGAGTGTTACAAATACAACACAATTCCTGATAACGCGGCTCCAAAATACGTCAAAACGTCCTAGTCAATTAGGCGCTCCCAATACAAACAATAGCGAACGTACTTGTCAAATTCATGTGCCCAGTGTATTGCTACACAATTAAATTCCAATATGTTTAGGTTAATATAATTATTTACACACTTTAAACAGGTTCACTGCAAATTGAATAGTTATCATATTAATGTTTAATGTCTCTGCAGGGATTTCTTGTTTGCGCCGCTTTCTAGGAGTCTAGATCCTATCCGCCACACGTAACTGAGAGAGCTGGCCTCTCTTTTCCTGTCCCAATAATGTCACTTAAATGACCCTTCAGAAAATGTAGAGGGTTGGCACCATGAAGTTATTAAGGGTGCAAGATACCGAAAAATTAATNTGAAGTTATTAAGGGTGCAAGATACCGAAAAATTAATTATTTTATAATTGTATCAAACATTGTTCAAATTCTACGCATTGTATGGGGTGACATTTACCTCAAATAAAAAAAATGCGCTTTATATTCTTTATACTTTTTGAATAGTTGGATGTAAAATTTGAATTTTTTTCAGTTTTTCTGCAGCCATAATAAAAATATTAGCCAAAACAAAAAAATTTAAAAATTTACGTCAGCTAATTCCGTGGGCTACCGCTTCATATATATGTAATTACCATCAAATAACTGTTCATGAATTATTATTTTTTATGTTGAAAATATTTTTAAAAATTATTTTTCGTTTTTTTAAATATATGCATTAACTGTTATTATGTGATAAAATATGTGTCACACGGCATTAGTTTACGTTGCAGCTAAAAACAAAAATTGTGNGCTTCATATATATGTAATTACCATCAAATAACTGTTCATGAATTATTATTTTTTATGTTGAAAATATTTTTAAAAAATTATTTTTCGTTTTTTTAAATATATACATTAACTGTTATTATGTGATAAAATATGTGTCACACGGCATTAGTTTACGTTGCAGCTAAAAACAAAAATTGTGGATTTCACATTAAATTATTCAAAAAATATAAATTATGAAATTTTTCTATTCGGGGAAAATCGTATTACATACAATGAAAACAAGTTGAACAATGTTTGGTACAAATGTAAAATAATAATTTTTTTGGTATTCAACAGCCTTAACAACGACCCGTTTCCTGCTTTCCTTATTCTCTCCAAAACGACATGCTAAAATTAAAGCTGCACATTTGACATTTTGTCCAATGTAAACAGTACACTATGCTAATCCCTACGAATAAATGGAAATTGCAAGCAATTTTCTACGAAAATTATAGCAAAAATTATATTTAAGTGGTATAATCCATTTACTATAATACAGCCATGACTCAAAATGGCCTGTCACACAACTTTTATGTGCGTAAAATAAATATTAAATAAAATAAATAAATTCTCTTCCAACCAATTTTAATATAACACTTTCAATACTATGTTAAACGTGTAACTATTTTTCGTATAAGGCTACCAAGTTTATAAGGAGCATGCCGTTTGGCGTGTAAGTTAAATATTTGCCGTTACACACATAAATTTTATTTCAAAGGTTGATTTCACATGCGCTCATATGCTCGCGACTGGCGTTCTACTTTAGCGACGTCTCCACGGCGTAACTGTAAGAAGTACCTGCTGTGCGAACTGCGTTGCAGAATGTTAGAAATGCTCATGTTTTACAAAACTACCCAATGTGCGTCATACGCACTGACTTACGAAGAAAACAGACTCGTGCGACGAGGTGCGGAGACTACTCTGATACACCACGCACATCACGAACACTATTTCCAAACTCTCCAACTTCTCAAAACTGCCTTTTCACATTGCCTTATCGCAAAATGTACTTGTCGGAAAAACTCCAAACTAGTATGTGCATTGGACATTGCTACGGACTTTGCACTAATGAAATTATATTTTCAGAAGTACAACGGGAACACTGCAAAGGAGATCTTACACCTCTAAAAATGCGGTGGGTAATAACATCCCCTTCTTTTTGGAAATGGCTGTTGCCACCGTATGTTTTCATCGAACTTTGTAACACTACGTTCTAAGCAGTTTTTAAAAATAACCTGTGAATAAGCACGTCTAAATTAACAACAACGTTCTCGTCGAAACTCTCTCAGGTGAGCAGTTTATGAGATAATTCATGTTGAACATTCAAAACAGATCGTGTTTTGCCTTCCAGGTAGGCAAACCACTTACAGAGTAAGGCAATTCCAAAGTGGAATGTTCAAGTCAGTTCCCTTAATAATCACGTGACGAGAAAAGAGGTACTTATATTTTGATGTTATATTTTCGTCAGGTGTACACTGCCGAAGTTCGTCCCCAAGTTTTAGAATCACCTGGTATATGATAACTTGATAAACATACTAAGTACAAGGGAAAAAATCTCGTCATTTTCTTACACATTAACATCAGAATTTTAACTTAAAATCTTTATTCGTACAAATTTAAAAAGAACCTTGCACGTAGATGCGCGGGGGCGGTAAGTATGTGGGTTGGTGTCGCCCTTATCGCTCCCTCCCTTCTGTGCCTCGAATGAGCAAAACAGCTTCAGCTACATAGGACTCTTAGTCCTTGTACATCTTGGGTTCTAATCCCCAATAAACGACGCTCATGTATTTATTTTCACAGACATTTCAGTTAGTCTAGCATGAAATCCGCTTCTCCGGTAGCCCTCCGTCTGAAAGAGAAAATGTAAATCGGCATTATAAATTACAAACTTTTGTCAAAATTTCATTTTAAAAAAGGTTAATAACAGGATCTACAAAGCGCATGCGCTTCGACGGGCATCCGCGGCGTGATGCATACCTCAGCGGAGCCCCGAGGTGCCTGCAAGCGTGTGTGTAGGTCCGATCTTCTAAATGTACTGTTATAGCTTATTTTATACTTCATATCTTTCCAAACCTCATTAACACTTTATTTATAATGCCATGCTTTACTCAGTATTTTTTTATCTTGCACTACGGTAATATTAGTAGATACCAATACCCTGAAATTGTTCGACAGTAAATATAATAATTTCTGGACCTTCTTTCTATCGAGGATTCATATTTTGAATGACAGCTGGCATTAATCTCTCCTGGAACAATATAGTTATATCTCAACTATAAAATCGAATAATGATGTCAATTTAATGTGTCAATAATATATAAAAATTTTGTTTTACTGTTCTTTTTCAACCGTTAATTGTCTGATTTTAATACTACTTGAAGCAAAAATATTAAGTCAAAATTTTACACGTGGTGATCTTCTATAAGATCACCAAACAAAATTTTTCAAAGCGTTAATACAAATTTACACTTTTTTTTTTAAGTTTGATTAAATTACTTTTGGAACTAATTCTATTGTGATCGAAGGCCTGTAGAACTCTCGCGTCAGCATGCACGCCAAAGTAAAAGTATATCATATTTCCGGTGCCTTCATTGAAGAAAAAGATAGATTTGCGAACTGTCTTGACTGAAGAGCATCGCCCAGCAGAACTATGGGTTGCTTTATGTAATGGTGTTCTCAATGAAAACATATATTTAATCAAAACATCCATTATATGTATATTTAAAATTGTTTAATTTCTGTTCTTGATTTAATGTTTCATGTTTTGACCGATTGGTCACTCGCTTAAAGTGACGCAAACTCGTTCCATATATATATATATTTTTTTTTTTTTTTTTNAACTCTGTGATGTTAGGAATATAACTGCTGTCCTAAAGTATTGTGTATTTTAGGCAATACTTTTTTCAATAAAGGATGTTTACACGATTTCCATGGACCTACCTGTAAAATATATAATTAATTTTCGTTATTTTTTTGGCAAAAAAGGTTTTTTTTTTTTTTTTTGGAAAATATAATATTTCCTGTCGTTAGAGTTAATTTTAAAGTTGTGACATCAGTATCAAAGAAATTAATAACTTTCTGAATCGATATTTTAACGCGCACTAAAATACTACACGCTTGTTGCCATAACCGCTCGACTTTTGAACACATGTGGATGTCGAAGTAAAATTTATATCAAGAACTTTTTTCTACTATTCATATGTTTGAAGTAATTTTGCCTGTCGCACGTTTTTGTGTTCGATTTTCAAATTGTAAAATGTAGGTTTAATAATTTTACCCCAAAATAGACGGAAGAATGGTTCTTCAGAATATACACGACAATGAAATGTTTCATATTTCATTAACACATTTATCTGTTTAGTTTTTCGTCAGTTCCGACTTTATTATCGTAGGTATTTATTTACAAACGTATTTTAACAACACACGTGCACTTCAGCGAACGTATTTTAGTTTTGATTTTCTTCACGGCTGCGGGTAGCTATAAACATTTAGCCTCGCACACAGTGCTCAGAAAACGATCCGAGCCTCGTACGCCTCCCTCAAGCGTGACTCTCAAACATCGTTCTTGAATTCAACCTCGGTTTTCGAGATATTAAATGGACAGTCCTCTCTTATTCGCGAGGAAATTGCTGGTCCACAAACGAAATGTTTACGATTACCACCTTTAGTGCTTGGCAACATTAGTACCAACCACTCACAAAACATACGTGTGACAACAAAAGAATAACGATTACTCGTAGTTAAGAAACTGATTGCACAGGAGCGTAACAACTCGCTCCGTATACACATGCAGCGATGAATTTCGTCATACACTAATAAAGGTCTAATGTTGTGGCAACATTATTAATGTTACAAGTCCAGTCTTTTTTTATCTGTGAGCCATCAGTAGCTAATGAAGCGGTTTATGTAATATACTATTCTGTAATATGAAGTACTTTTTTTTAACAACGTTACCTCCTTACTTTACTGTCAACATTAAGGTGGTGTTGATGTCGCGGCGAAACAAATTTTGTGTTCAATTTATGTTACCATTTGGGTACAAATATGTCTTGTATTTCTTTTACATTAAAAATAAACATTCCGATGTAAAATATATATACAACGACAAACTGCAGTACTCTTTCGTTGTGTGGAAATACTTTATGTTCTAGAATATATGCATATTTGGCACAGACAAACTGTTTTGCAAGGTTTGATACCTGATCTAAGTTACGTTTAGTTCTCATTCTATGCTTTCGTATTTAGATATAGTGGTTTAATTTTACGAGGTCGTCGCTGTTCACATGCATCCGCTCTTTTACCACGTCAAGTCAGTGTAAAATGGTGATCGCTGCACATTCATTAATGTCATAGTAACAAAAAAAATGTTTTATTCCTGTTCTTTTTACGGTAATACGACATTTTGCTGTGGCAACAATACTTTGTAGCTCTGTTAACATTAACACTTCGACAGATAATTTGCATAATAGTAATATGATATTTCGTAAATGGTTAACATTTTTAACTTTGTCAGATAATTATTAATTTTACTACAAATTTAACGTTTTTAATTGCTCAATATAAAATGTTTGTTGCAACAATATTACATATTTCTCTGTGTATGTGTAACATAATCTCCAAAGGTCCGGGAACTGGTGAATGAACAAGTGTGGAATTAGTAGCAGGTCGCCCGTTAGTATTTGCAGAGCACTGTGTTAAGTTGTTCCCTTGTTGGCACAGCGATCACTCAAATACTTGTTAGCAGGTAGCGTCGTATCGTACGCTACGGCAGTTTCTCGTAGCTTGCGTGTAAGTTGTCGCAGTGCCTCTAGTTCTCTCTCTCTCTCTCTCTCTCATCCCTTCTAGTACAGATGAGCTGCAGATGTTCACAGCGAGCCTGTCTGGTCGTGCGGCCGTGTGTCCGACTCACATTCAAGAAGTCGTAGGTTCGATTCCGGTCCTTTGCACTCAGCATATTTTCCCCCACTTGGTTTTACAAAACGTCCCTTAAAATGGCATCGCTATTTGCTCTCCCAATATACTATCTTCTTGGTTACAATCTGTGCACTAATGTGGATCAGTCCCCGATATTTTGGATTTAGGAATTTTCATCACAACCATCGCAACAGATTTTGTATTTTATTTTAGCTATCGACAAGGCATAGAGTATTTCTTTCCATGTTTCATAAAATCAGCAAGGTTTGACTACTGTTGCTAGTGTCATTTTTTCAATCACTCGGAAGAAAAAATTAGTTAATTCTTGTCGGAAGTTACTCATCAAAAATCAATCAAAACAATGCCGCTATAATAACTTTATATACCTTGAGAAGCAATTATTATGTATGCAATGTCGTGCGAGCGATTTCGTTAAACATTATTAAATGTGGAACTTATTGCAAAAATGGATAATTCTCTTTGATGAAAAAAAAATAAATTAACGTGTTTTTCAGATTTTCACTCGGGTGTGATGTTAGAGAATTATTGTTGGGAAGATAAATTATAATCTTTTCCAGTTATGATTTCTGAGAGATCCAACGGAAAATTCTTGTTTAGCGAGATACAAAAGAGGGATATATGTTTTTCCAGATATATATATATATATATATATATATATATATATAATTCCAAAGAAAAGGGAGAAATGCACGAAGGCACTTTTGTACTGGCATACATTAGAGAGCGGCAAAATATGATGGAAGACTTATTTACTTTCAAATATGGAAAAGAGCTAAGTCCAATTTTATGTTACGTCTGCAGCGCTCAAATGAATTTTCATAAACAACCAACAAAGTGAAACATTTAATTACTATGGCACACGTAACGATAATAGTTTCTTCAAGGACCTTCTTCTGTCTCCTGTAGACTAACACCTCCTTGCTGTTCGTTTTGCTGGCCATTGCTCTCTGTGTTCATTTGGAAATATTCCAAGATCCCTCACACAGTTCACTTCCGCAATCTGACGCCCATCNGCCATTGCTCTCTGTGTTCATTTGGAAATATTCCAAGATCCCTCACACAGTTCACTTCCGCAATCTGACGCCCATCACCAAATGGATAGCTTCGCGAGAAAGAACTGACATGCTGGCGGTCTCCAATACGGCAGAATTACCAAATTGAGAAAAGACCTGAAGGAAAAAAAAGAACTGGAAGATCAATGCTTGGATGGAAGGAGAGAGAATAACTTCTTAAAGTGGAACATGCGTACAGAAGAACNAAAGAACTGGAAGATCAATGCTTGGATGGAAGGAGAGAGAATAACTTCTTAAAGTGGAACATGCGTACAGAAGAACAAGTAGGAGCAGATACCGCGTGCGACGTATGGGGTAAAGTGATGAGATAGCACACAACTCAAAGAAAAACCACAAAAACTTAATTATTAGCAATGGTATGAGAGTCTTTACTAATATGAGATAATTCGGATTCTGGAAAATATCCCACTCACTAGAGTTGAACACCAATTTTTAACGTATTAATGAGAAATGTTTCAAAAGGCTACTTTGTGCCATCTCTGCTAAAAAAAATTAGAGAGATGCAAACCGAGGGTCGGAGAGATGGTTCAATGAAATGTAATTATTCTAATTATGATTAGACGAAAAAGACAAGTCATAATTGATATTGTTAAATCAATTTTATTTGTAAAGCAGAATCCCATGGGCAACATGTTTATATTAAAAAAGTTTGGATTCTAAATTAAAGCGACACTTTTCGTAGTAATTTAAATCGTAAATAGGAAATAAATATTCCGAATCACCATTCTTTATTATTTCTGAGAATTCATCAATAACCGCATACCACGTTACGTGGATGCATTTTTACTTTGTATCTTATTTTAGAAATCTACCACACATCGCACACTTGTCTCGATAGATGGGATGGCTTTCGTAAAGCCATCTTAAAAATTTGTTGCAGTTTATCAAGTTTGAGTGATATATAATGTGTTGGAGTAGAGCTTGAAACGTTCAACACATTCATCTTCGTTGAATACTTCACTTTTCTCACCTAACAAGAGCAGAGGTCATATCATGAACATTGCGTTTTCCTTCCTCTCCTTTTTTTTTTCATTTACTCTTTTGTCTCGTTCCGTTCGGTGGCTCTATGCTTTCTTGTACGTCGCCTTTTATTTGCATGTAATAAATGCGGTGCATATAATGTTCCTGTCTTTTGTGTATCTGGTAACTGTAACATAACTCTTAGTTTCCTTTAAGAGGTTCACAATTTCGAAGATTGGCTGGGCAGTAACTTGTGGCGTGGAATCATCGCACAGCCCATTCTTATCCACGACCCCATTCACTCATATAATTTTACCTGTACAGTTTTGGCACCTAGCTGAGAGAGTGTTATCTCACCTACCCCACCTGTGGAACCATTCNATATAATTTTACCTGTACAGTTTTGGCACCTAGCTGAGAGAGTGTTATCTCACCTACCCCACCTGTGGAACCATTCAGCTCAACTCTATTATGCCGGTGAATATAACAGCTGATCTGTAATCCTATGCATAACATTTATACGTAGTCTTCTCTATTCTCAGACGTTTAAATGGACCCAGTTTTACTCTCGTAACGAGTGAGTGAAGAGATTTGGGTGGCTCTTAACAGCGAGGTCTTGAGAGCCGATGAGGGTGATTGAGGTTAGTTTGGAGCATTGCCGGAATGAAGAGGCAGGGAATATGGGAGATCCTCGATTAAAGCCGCCAACCAGCGGCACCGTCCGGCGATTCCCACATGCGATTACTCTCCTAATGTCTATGATAAATGTAAAATATGCTTTTATATAGAAGGTAAGTTCAGTCATTACCATCATCATAAGAAACACGGAACACGAACATCTGGTGAAAAGTCAACACGAACATGGAATGGATCTATCACGGCACGGCACACAACACGTCTACTGCCCGCCATCCAGAGAGCGAATCTACGCCGCATGACACTATGACTTTGAATCCGTTTGGTGCACTATCTCAGCTGCCACGCCAACCGCCCTCGTTTCACCCTAAGCCGGTCGCCCACGTGAAGCTATTTGAGCGTCTTAAGGAGCAGAAGAGCGGGTGCGATAGGGGCGACACTGCCACGCGCATCAAGTGCGCCATCGCCGTTACGCAACAAGCTCTCAACTGATGTGCTGTGTGTTCGTCGTGCTGCGTGTATCTATGGCTCTTCAAACTTTAACTCTGTCATTGTATTAGTGATACGTATGTATAGTCTATTAGCGGTGGTTTCTTTGCGCTTTTTGAATCAAACCTTTGGAGATTCACCCCATGCGGGAGATGTTTGGTTGTTTCCTTAATATGCCATGCATCACAAACGTGTTATATGTTAACATAAAAGTACCTCATTTTTGATTAAATTGAACTATTTCTTACATTTTAATCATTAATAATAATATTTAATTTATAATTAACAGAAATAAAAAATATATAAAATGGATGTGTTCGTAATGCTTAGTAAGAACTTTATCATTTGCAAAATATTATCGCACTGAGTGCTCAAGAATGCGGTGCGTAGTCCCTTTGGTGTAATTTCCTTGAACGTATGTAGTTAAGATATTTTTGTATGAGGTGGGGGGATAGCCTAAAAGTATAACTTTAGCAGGGCTTCGGAAAAGTTAGAAGTAACCGTCAAAGGACCTTAGCAAGGTTCAATATAGGCTCCTTTCGTAGTATGGCTCGCGTCCGAGTAGTTTTTTTTATACTGCAGTAGCCTTTTTTTTTTTTTTTTTTTTGCAATGTTGAAATGCTCCAAAATAACATTTATAGCATGTTTAATAATAACCTTTACGTCATCGTCTGGAGTGTGTTTTCATTTTGTAGCTAAACATATTGGAGACAAATTTAACAGTTTGTCAAAAACGCTGTATTTCAAATACGCTGCAACGCAGTTTGAGCGCCTGAACTCAAACGTCGGCTAGAAAATTTTCAAAGTTCCCATAACATATATGAAATACACGAGGTAATGCTTGTTTATAAATTGCTATTAATTCGGTTTCCAACGAACGTTTTTCTATGTAAGTAGTTAAATTTTCCAGCTAACGCTCTCATAGTCACTAACGAAGAGTCCTCCTCTGAACAACGTAGCAATGAATTAATTGCGGAAGAAATTAAATTAAAATAACACAGGGAACTAGCTTGAAAGCGAATACAAGAATAGTTAGCGAAAACTAAGCCGTCTCACATATCATGAGTGAGCAGTAATATCTTACGCCCATTTTATCGGCATATGAAAACACATTTAGTCAATGGCAGCACTAGTGAAAAAAAGAATGAAGGTAAATTTATATTACAAATTTGGTAGCTTATTCACTACAGTATCTATTATTTCTGTCATCCGCTGTTGTAGGGATTCACTTTATGACGTATAAAAACTGAAACTATAACACGGATACAGAACAAAAAATAAATTAAATAACCAAACAAGGTTCGTTGTCAAGTTCCTCACGGCATGGATCATTTCAATATTACAGTTAACGTATTATTGCATCACTGCACTTTAAATTTAATTGCATGATATTCTACTGTAATTACAAAATTAGAAAACTAACTCACGCATTAAATTAAACAATGTAAGCATGTTATGCAGTAAACNCTTCTACTGTAATTACAAAATTAGAAAACTAACTGACGCATTAAATTAAACAATGTAAGCATGTTATGCAGTAAACGTACTTAAAAGGATGATGCATCTCCAAGTCAGCAAATCAATTAAGTAAAAAATTTCTTTGAAATATGACTATTACATTTTAAGATTTCATCTTTTTTTCGCTGATCGCAAATAATATGATCTACAGATAAAACGTGGTAGTGAATTAATACGGCCTACTTCTGAGGGAATAAGAGAGTTTTGAAGGCCCAATTCAAGAAGAGAATAAAGATATTGTCTTTTCTGCCCAGTTTAATTATACGTGAAAAGAGGAAAGGAAACTATTGGAGAGCATCTAACACGATTTTATCCTCCGGTGGAAAACTGCCAAAATTCCCATCATGCAGATTACTGTTCACTTTGGGACTGAGAAGCAGGCCGGGTTATCTCACCAGGAAAACCCACATTTTATACAGGGCACTCCGAAAGAAAGTAGAAAAAGACAAGAAGCGCAAGGAAGGTTCACATACTTTACATATGTGTGTGTTTGGCCAGGCACTCTGTCTAAAAAATTGAGACTATGCGCTTAACGAACTACCGTTTATTTTGCTGTAGTATATTTAATAAGGCCACNACTCTGTCTAAAAAATTGAGACTATGCGCTTAACGAACTACCGTTTATTTTGCTGTAGTATATTTAATAAGGCCACTAAGTATTATATTCCAAAAGCAAGATTCTTCAACACAAACAAGCAACTAAAACCAGTTACGAGAACCATAAGCTTGTTGAAGCATGTGTTAAAACCACTAGAAAAATAATTTATATTATCGCCTCCATAAANGTTACGAGAACCATAAGCTTGTTGAAGCATGTGTTAAAACCACTAGAAAAATAATTTATATTATCGCCTCCATAAAGCAAACGTATTCGCTTATTCAACAAACCATCTGGATTATGGTTATGGTAAGTATAAGTACGTTTACGGAGATATTCAGTTCTTACCGAAGTTCAGTAGAAGCCGATTATAAAACATTGAACCAGAACATATAAGTAATTTTTCGAAATAATTGTTATACATTATTTGTAGAAAAATATCCAAGCATTCTGGAGAAAAATGATTTCGAAATAGTTTATCATTTAATTCCGTGCATATTCGCCAACATTTTNAATATCCAAGCATTCTGGAGAAAAATGATTTCGAAATAGTTTATCATTTAATTCCGTGCATATTCGCCAACATTTTGTTGTAAAATTTTTTTGCAAAATTCTAAGATTAATTGACACGTATTTAACTCAATTTATTATGATGTGGAAATATTACACAGCTATCCTTAACGGTCGAATCGCATGTTGCTAGTAAATACATGGGCGCTTTACAATAAAACAAAAAACTTTACAAATTTGTGCATTTTTAATGTCCATAAGCATAATTATGATGTCATTTGTCACAAATATACGTTTAAGAAGAAGGAAAATAAAATATTAATAGCACTGAAACTCTACAGACGTTAGGTAACATAGTGAGCGATGTCCTATATCCAATCAAGACAACATTTTGAGCGCGAAAGTGGCAGCGGAAATTGTGGTAGTATATAGCTGAACAAAATACGATGGCAAATTTGTCGCACTCTCAGGCGGAAATTAGCATGTCGATACAGAACGCGAAACGTTATGGCGTTTTAACGATGCAGTCGAAATTCTGTGCACCTCAGCCTGACTCTGCGACGGTTGCTAAGATTTCCATGCGTTAAGTCATTCAGGGAGCTGTATTTGTATTACCTCATGAATGTTCTCTGTAACTGGACACGAGTATTTAAAAGGCAAAATACAGAGTTTGTGAACACACGAATATATGCGAGCTTGTTCGTTTCTATAAACGGTTTCACCGGGCAGTTTGCGTAACGAAAAACTGGATTGCACACATAATGTTAGTGAAAACGCACCATTATGGCGGATAACTTAATTTTTCATTTCGCTATGTTTAATTCAGTTTATTGTATTATAAAAACGATTGCGCATACTGTAAGATTTATAAAATTAGTATAATTAGCAATGGATTGCGTTGAACAATGAATTGCATCTAAAATTACGTAAGCGTTACTGAAAATCGTGATTAAGTGGAGTGGTGAAGCTCTCGAAGTGAGATAGGTAATCAAATGTAGCCAAGGTGACCAAAATTGTTGTAATTAATAATGAGCACAATTTAGAAAAAATAAAATTCCTTTTTTCCCCTTTCCCCCTGTACCATCACCAAATCTTACACTCTCTCTTTCACACACACACACCAGAACTGTAGCTGGGTCTCTGATTTAGAGGTACAAATAGGCCAATATATTTTCTAAATTATTTATATTCAATGGCAACGAGCACCAGGAATTTGCGACCTGTTTTCAACTTTACCATCCAATATTATAATTAATTTTACGAGTGTGCACGGTATCGAGGAAACATGTAGTAAAAACTGTGGAGGAATCGGATTTCACTGGTCTCAATCAGACGTTTGACATCGTGGTCTCGAGAGTCGATGGCGGTGAAGCGAGATGAGCATGGCACAACACCGGAATGGAAGGGCGAGGGAAGCGGGAGACCACCGAGAAAACCATCGTCCGACACGATTTCCGCGTGCGAAAATGCGGGAATTGAACGCCTAGGTGGGAGGCGAGTAGACTGACCACTACACCACCGTGGCCTCACGTTTGATTTGTTACATTACACGTGTAAATATAGAAATAAGTCACTATGAATTCAGTCAACTTTCCTCGTCTGATGTGAGAGTTACAGTACACTTCAGCTGATGTCACGTTTAAAAATAATGTTATCAGCATTGGAGGAAAAATCGCTTTTTGTTGACGTAGGTACGTACGTTAGTAAGTGAAAAATGATTGGCGTTCTTTCAGATACGTTTCCAGCACATGTTTTCGTCCTCTCCGCATGTTATCGACATTGGCTAAAGAACTGCTAAAGAAATGTCAAATTCACCTGTTTCAACAGTTACGTGAAGTTCGATTTTAACCTTACACCCACGCATTTAATAAAAGTAATAACGCCTTGCTTAGCAATTTATTATACAGTAATTGCGCTACAATTTAGTCAAAAATAGTATACTCGCACTTACATTAAAGTACGTATTTAACGGCTTCGTCTGGCTGGCGCGTTGCATGCGTTGCACAGGTTTGGTAGAAAACTCGTTATCCGAAAACCGCTCGATATTTTTTATTGGTGTATAAGCACAAAAAGCATTTAAGAAACGTTTCGGGCCCGAAGACAATTTTCAAGGCCTCATTTCAACTTCAAGAATTATTATTGTGGACGTGAAAATGGCTAAAAACGGGTGTTTCCGGTATCGGTTCTTACCACTAAATTTTCTATACATAAACTTGAGAGTTGTCGTCAAACCCGCGTCATACTATTATCTTTGCTAGCGGGCCATAACATGTAGGGTCATTTCATAAAGGCGCGTTCAAACGAGTCTCCAACGAAAGAATGTACGCCAGGTCGAGCGCCTTGCGCGTAGAGGCGATGAGGCAAGTAGCGAGAAAAGCATGAGTCAGCCTTAAATACCACGCGTTTCGGAGCCTCGAACGCGTAAGATAGATTCAGGCCTATTCAAAATTTTATCCTTGTGTATCCTAAGGGAGAAAATTTTGAAAGCATTCAGTATTTTCTTTTGAAGACTGTTCACGATAAAGTGAGCACTTTTAAAATCAACCTTTGAATAATGTCACTGCCCGTACCTGTGTATATTTTAACGGGTACACTGACAAGCACCCAGTAAAGTTGGTAACGTCGGCGGAAAAGTAGTTCAATGTATCAACGTTGAATTGAAAGCGTTACGTAAAAATGTGCAAATACTGAAATGGATTGTTTTATTTCTTGTTTATTTTTATGCATATAAGAGTAAGAATTACCAAATTTGTAAAATTTTTACTGATATAGTAGTGTCATAGTTTCATTTAACCGACGCATTAATAAAGTGATCAGGCCCACGGTAATGTTCATTTTAGATTATTATGGATTTATACACGAGATGCTTTCGAAATATTTAATTTTACCGTGAACAGCCTATATTTTAGCATATCTATCGAGATGTGTATTACGCTTGACATATACAGACATTGAGCTTATATGTGCAACTGAGTTCATTTCTCAAAGCTGATTATTCCGAAAATTAATTAAACCATTTTTAAACTTAATGAATTCCACCAATGTGTTTTATAAATAGGGACACCTCTTTTTCGCGAAAAAAAATCTACGCTCTTACAAGACTTCCAATATCCTACGTGCACACTTGCATCTTTCCTTTGGCTACTGGCCGCCTGGCTTTGTGTAAAGACAGTCTGTTACACGAGTGAGCCAATCAGAATTAATATTCTTCGGTACTGACCACGTGATTGGCGGGCAGAAATATAAGACGCATAACATTTCAAATGATACAGTCACGAAAGTGGTTCTGAACTAAAGTGTCTCAGAATAGAACTTGTCCTGCAATCTTTTCGCGGGGGAAAAAATGTGCCTATAATTATAATAAGTAATAATTATAACCGTTTCCACCTGATATTGTAGACGCATTACATTTCTTGTGTCAAAACTCAAGGTGCGCGCTGCTAACCAAAGCCATTATAACATTTTTGTATTGTGTTGTGGAGTTATTTTATCTCTTCCTCGCGATAATGTACAGGTTTTTTTCCCTGCGTAAAATAATGCGAGCATAGCCAGGCTGACAGCGAGATTGCGAACTTGCGAGAACAGCTACTGTATATTTCAGCATCTTCATAAGCGGCACGTCACTCCACGAAGCTCTCTATGAACTGAAGTCCGTTGATAGCCGGGACCCCACATTCTCCTCAGACGTGAAATGGAAATGAGATTTCCGAGCGCAAGGCATTTTTCGCTCCTTTACTCAGTGTTCCCCACGTCTTCAGGGGAGAAAAAAATACTAAAACTCCCTGCTACATGATATTTTACTTCGTAGCCAACAAATTTCCTCTTGCAGTATTCCCCCCAATCACAAAATGGTCTTGCAAGTAAACCCTCTGGGGCCGCGGTAGCTGAGCGGGAAGACATCTCGCCTCCCACCAAGGCGAACCGGGTTAAATCCCCGGCCGGGTCACTCCCGGATTTTCGCAAGTGAGAATCGTGGCGGACGATGCCGCTGGTCGGCGCGTTTTCTCGGAGATATCCTGTTTCCCCACCCTTTCATTCTGGTGCTGCTCCATTCTCACCTCATTTCATCCTCGTCGACTCTCAAGACCTCGTTAAGAGCTGCCCAAATCTCTCAACTAAAGTAAACCCTTTCAGCCGCAGTGTCCTATATCTGGGAAGAGAAAGCGACTTTAATGATATGCACTGTGCAAGTCACAAAACAACGTAACTTAAGAGATGCTCTCCCCCCCCCCCACGTGTGTGACAGATATCACTCCTTGTTAAGACTACATTCCGTAGTCTCACATAAACGTATGTGGCCTATAAGATCAAGAAGAAATGTTTTTTTTTTGTTCCCCAGTACAATTCCTATTAGAAATTTGTTATGTTTAAACGGTGAACAATGTTTGGTAAATGCTGATCACGGTCTAGTGAGCCCTTTTGAAATCAACCTTTGAAAGATGTCACTGAACCTACCTGCGTATATCTTAACGAGCACACTGACTGGCATGCGCGCAGTAAAGTTGGTAACGACGGAGAGAAAATAGTTCCATATCGTAACGTTGAAATAAACAGTGATAGGTAAACATATATGAATGCTGAAATAATTTAATTTGTTGTACGTTTTTTTAATGCGTATAAATATCAGAATCAGCATATTTGTAATATTTCTACTTTTGTGATAATATCATTGTTTTGCTTACCGACGTGTGGTCAAAGTGATCAGGCCCACGAAAATGTTAATTTTTCATATGGTCAAATAACACACAATGTGCGTTCAATTAGATCTTAATCAGGGCTTTCCAAATGCTCAATTCAGCGTGAACAACCAATACGTATATAAACTAATGTTCTTCGGGTGCCCTTACAGTTATATTTTTATTTTAACACATGCGGCTAGAGTCTCGTCGCTTCAATGCACAAGACTTGCAGAACTTCCGTCAGTGCGCTAGTGGAACAGTATCTTACGCGATGAAAGCCCACCCGTATATTTGTACTTTTCTCCTGCCCTTAAGGAAACTCCGCAGGCTAATTATAAAAATACGATATTTTCTTTGCTATTTTCTCTTTTATTTTTATTTTCATTTTGAATACCTTAATGGGCTCCCCTTACCAAGCCGCCAGCCAATGACTTCAAATGGGGAGTCAAAATTAATGAAATTCTTTCTCAATGTATAAGTTCTGAAGATAACTGTTTCATCAAAAAGCAATCAACGTAACTTTCTCAGAGAATACTGCCAAGTTAAGAAATTTTTAAAAAATGTATTCATTCGTCTTTTTTTTTTTTTTTTGTAAAATTTTAATTTTAAGGTAAAATTTCATAAAACATTGTATTAAAAATGAATATTGGCAAGACTTTATAACGTGTTAATATTTCTTGAGAAATATCACGTGCCGTACTTAATGTTCGAAACGGTCGTGTGCAAAGCCATTAATATAATAAAATTAAAAAACACGAGCTTAAACAATTTATTTTTACACTTTCTTTGCAAAAAGTCATACTTACAGAGAATTTTTTTTTTTTTTACTGAGATACGCGTATTTGCGCCAATAACGATTTCATGGGAAATATTTTAGTATAGGTGGTTCACGATAAAGTGAGCACTCTTGAAACTAACATTTAAAAAAAATCACTGTCCATAACTGCATATATTTTATCGTAAGCAATGACCGCAATACTCACAGTTAAGTTGGCAGCCAACTGCGATAATAAGTTCCATGTTTTAACGTCTTACCAGTCGTAAAGTAAAAAATTGTTGTCACGTTTATTTTATAAATTTTTTTCGATGAATGGAATTAAGAATGAGAATTGGTGTGTTTGTAACACAGTTCTATTTCCAATTCATTCAAATCATTACTGGGCTGACGCAACGTTCCAGTTACCTGAATAATGTTTCTTTTTATTTTCCTGTTTGCTCTCACGTGTCAACAAAACAGCAGTTCGCTAACAACGTTATTTGAAATGCCAGTTTCTATCTCCTGAAATAAAGTATTTATTAACGTAATCAACTAAATTTTTATATCTGTTCTGAGTGAACAGTGTTTGTTATTGCTTTCTGCTGTATACAACACAGTTTCCTGTCCCATAAATTCTTGAAATACAACATAATACGCCGATTAAAAAATGTGCTGCTTCGTGCAATTGAAGTCGGTATACATTTTAAACGTAGAATAAACTTG
>NQII01006207.1:101078-129695 GCA_002778355.1 Clitarchus hookeri | reverse complement strand
GGAGGTACGAGTTTTTCGCTGTTAGAGACCTCATAGTTCAGCAACGAGGTTTCTGTTTTTCTTTTGTAAATTAAAATGGCATAAAAATATTATTAAAATGTGGAGTTTAGTAGAATTGAGACAATTGCGTGGCTCTTGAGAGCCGATGAGGGTGAAATGAGGTGCGAGTAAACGCAGCAGCACCAGAATGCAAGGGTGGGGGAAACGGGAGATCCCCGAGAAAACCGACCAGCGGCATCGTTTGCCACGATTCCCACTTGCGAAAATCTGGAGTGACCCTGCCGGTGATTGAACCCAGTTTGCCTTGGTGGGAGGAAAGCAGTCTATCCGCTCAGCCACCTCGGCCCCCTTTAAAATTTGGAGTTACGAGGTTTTCTCATGAGGGTAACGATTATTAACATTTGAAAAACCACTGGTTATAACATTTCGTAATAAGAGTAGTTTTTTTAGTCACGAATTCGCCTTTCAACTGCATATATTTTAAAGATACTACTGTAAAAGTAATTTGACGCATGTTTATTTTAAAACAATTTAAATGCAATCCAGCCTCAATAAATATGATATAACTTGCCAAAAACAAAATTTACATTTAAAAGAAAATATGTTTGGCATTCCTGGGATTTCTGAGTTACTAAAGTAAGTTGCTCATGTCCAACAGGAAGTATGGGATGAAACATAATACTGCGCCAGACTCGGCGAATGCCTTTTTGTAATGTGCCCACTATACTCGCTAGTACTTACGTGCAGCAAATTACAGGTTGTGTGAAACTTCTTTTGAGGTGTGTAATATGGAACTTGCGACGTTGAATAGAACAGGTCGTATTGCTACACTTGGTACGAAATCCAACCATACAAGGCGACAAACGCCACGATGACTGTCGTAGTAGCTTCTTTACGAGCTGCTATGACATACATTGCGAGATCTTGTGTGGGATCTAGTACCGTGTATCATGGCCCACGGCGATAGCGAGCACCCGAAGGCCTCTGTCAAATTGTCACATTTTGTTTGAAAAAATGCTGAAGTAGCCGATATTGTATAATCAATTTATAACGTATTTTTTAATTTACTTTTTTCCAGCCTTTTTTTTAAACTGCGTGCTTTAATTATCAAACCATACCGTTATGTTAGTTATATTGCCTTAAATTTTAAAATGCATACAGTTGAAGTCATTATAGGCTATTCACGGTAAAGTGAGCACTTTTGAAAGCCCTCTCATTTGGAATAATAGTCAATAAACGTATTTAATTTTAGCATTAGACGTTACCTTCCGAGTATGGAATATACACGCTGTGTTTATTACGTACAAGGCCATATTTATTTGAAAACGTGGTTAAAGTATAAAAAATGGCAGGAACAATAAAGTAACAAGGGTCTCAAAAGCGCTCACTTTACCTTGAACAGCCTATATAAACAAATGTTCTTCACAAACTATGTGTTCAAATCTCATTAAATTTGAATGTTTCATTATGTAAATATAGCTGAGAAATAATTTTTAATATTTGGTTTGACAGGATTATTTTGTTCTGTTGATATTACATATGAAACATATTCTCTAAACTTTTCAACAAGGAAATACATTTTATTTAAATAACTATTTCTATTTTAATTTTAAAATAATTATGTTTAATTTGCACGAAATAAGCGAAATTTTTTCGTTCAGAAAATATGATTAGTGCGTGCTCAACATTGAACAGAAGCACGCCATGGTGTTCCAATTGAAACACAATGGAATTTGAAACGCTAATTTAAAAAAAAAATGCTCAAGAAGGGAGAAATTTAAACGTATTGGAACGCAGTATTTCACGTAATTTCCTTCTTCTGAATTTCCACCGTTGTGTAATCTGCATTTTGCGGTGTCGTCATCTCTTCTGTGGATTTCCGGTTATCCTTTTTCCACGTGGTTTGCAGTCTGGAGTTTGTATTGACTTGTCTTGGAAGTCTGTCTCGAGGCACGCAGCAAATATGTTCGTTCCAATATTCATTGGGTCTTCAAACCGTTCCCGTTATGGCTCCGCCTGCAAATCTTCCGTAATGTCTTCACTCCGTACATTTTATTATGTACATGACTGCTCTGAGGGATATCATGTACTTAAGAAAATCCTCTCATTAATTTCGTAGTTTTACGTGTGCAAGAGGCATTACGGTCGAGTGAATGGAAAATTTTAAGGCAGCATTCGAAAATGCCATGAGTCTTATTTTCCAGCGCAGAGATTGTGTGTGAGCACACAAATACACAGACATGCTATCAAATATGCTTTGAAAAGAAAGGTAGATTTTGGGTGTCGCACTGTATGACTTACCAACAAACGTGGCTGAACGCTGCAGTGCATAAAACTCAAATGACGTGGAGCAAAATATTTTCTTTCTCCAGTTGCTCAGTCAAAATTAATTTTGAAGAGCTTCGGGTATTCCGCAACCGATGTCAGGAGTACAATGTTCTGGTTTCTGTATAGTACATTCTGGTTTCTGTATACTACATTCTCGTTTCTGTATAGTACATTCGTGGTTACTCCCAACTTTTCTGATGCCGTGTTAAGGTTTTACTTTCAGGCTATTTCTCCGCCTCATGCAAACAAAGCTCAACAAAATCTAAAATATTACACCGATATTTAATAATACTCTGCATGAGTAGTATTTCTTACTGTCCATTACCATCTCATCTGACTTCTTTCTGTTTTAAGTCATATTAAGTAAAAATTGAATATTATAATTTAGAGATAAAACATAAGGAAATGTTCTGTTTAACCAAAAATAAGATACTATTATGCTAACAGAAATATAAAACGGCTTGAAATGCTATGCATTTTGGAAACAACCAAACACGCCATACACGTGGCGAATTTTCAAAAGTTTCATTAATAAAGTGCGAAGATACTGCGGATGGACTATTATGCAAATTGTTTGTAATTTTGATGAATCGTGCGATTATTTTGTCACTTGAACTCCATGTTGAACCCTTTCCCACCCACTTTAATTAATGGATTCCTATGTTGTTCAAAAGATTGTTTTTTTTTTTTTGCATTTATGCTGTACATTTATACGGCAGAGCACTTGTTTCGTTATGAGAGCCAACGAACTGTAGAATATGTGTTCTGCTATAGTATTATGAATTCGTAGGAGGGGCCGCGGTGGTGTAGTGGTTAGAATACTCGCCTCTCACCTAGACGAACCGGGTTCGATTCCCAGTGGGGTCGCTTTGGGACTTTTGCATGTAAGAATCGTGCCGGACGATGCCGCTGATTGGCGGATTTTCTCAGCGATCTCCCGTTTCCCCCGCCCTTGCATTCCGCACTCACCTCGGTTGACTCTCATCGGCTCTCAAGATCTCGATTTTAAGAGCCGCCCAAATGTCTTCACTCCACTTCCCGCAAGAAAAATCGTTGGGCACTGAGGATTGCAGTTTACAGTATCGGCCAAGAATAATTTTCCACGTTTCCTTACGTTCACAGTTTTAAACACTGGGTTTGAATGGGTGTACACATATACCGTGGTGTACGCCAGGCTGAGGATAATTGGGGGGTGACGTCAGAGCTGCAATGCTGGCGATGGAAAACGTGTTGGGAGGTGCCCTTGAAAATGAATATAAGAACCAAGAGAGGGAAGTTCTGAAACACAGCTGTTGAAGAGACAACGTTCCGCTCTCGTCAGCATTTCTGCGGACCAACTAAGAGCGGAGGCGAAGGGGGNAGTAAAAAAAAAAAAAGGCCACACGTGTTGACGGGCGTCATTCAATTTTTTTTTATCCACCCGCCACGTGTAGCCTGTTTGGAGGGTTGAGGAAGAACGAAAGGGTGTTGGCAGGGGGTGAGGAGAATGAGACATTCCCTCTGCGCAAGCAGCTTCACGGGGCGACAATAGCACTCCAACGGTCCCCCGGTCGGTGGGAGGTTTGGGGTGTTTGGGAGGACGCAGCCGGGGCTTTGAGACGCCAGTCTTTGAAATAATTACTCGCGACGACACGCCCCCGAGTTCTTTTAAAGAAGAAGCGTCGAAAGAGAGAGTGCCGACCGAGCCAGGTGGCGAAGACAAACATTGCACAGTCACACGCGTCGCNAAGAAGAAGCGTCGAAAGAGAGAGTGCCGACCGAGCCAGGTGGCGAAGACAAACATTGCACAGTCACACGCGTCGCAGAATTTGGCCAACGTTTCCAAGCGTATAGCAGACATAGTTGATTAATTTTTTCATTGTCTATTCCCGGCTTCTTTACACTTTTTGAATATAACCTTCGAAAAATCACCCCATGTATGATGTGCTTCGTTCTTTCATTATTATGTCATATATTTCATAATCGTTTAAAACTCCTGTTGACGTAAATTTAATGAATAGCTATATTTTACCTATAAATTATTATACGTATTTTATATATAATATGAATANAAGAAGAAGCGTCGAAAGAGAGAGTGCCGACCGAGCCAGGTGGCGAAGACAAACATTGCACAGTCACACGCGTCGCGGCGCAGAATTTGGCCAACGTTTCCAAGCGTATAGCAGATATAGTTGATTAATTTTTTCATTGTCTATTCCCGGCTTCTTTACACTTTTTGAATATAACCTTCGAAAAATCACCCCATGTATGATGTGCTTCGTTCTTTCGTTATTATGTCATATATTTCATAATCGTTTAAAACTTCTGTTGACGTAAATTTAATGAATAGCTATATTTTACCTATAAATTATTATACGTATTTTATATATAATATGAATAAAAACGGGCGGAAGATAGGTGTGGCAGCAATACCTAGCAAGAAATTGTTTTATGTAAAATATTATTAAAGTGAGGGCGCGCGACTGCGGTGCGCTGCCCTATGGTGTAATTTTTTAGACTAAGTTAAGCTTTATTTGCATGAGGCGGAGGAATATCCTGAAAGTAGACCGTGAGCAGGGCTTCAGAAAAATTGGAAGTAACCGGGAATGGGCTATAACACTTTAATTCCCGAGTTAATTTATGGTTTCGGTGGTGCAAATATCGGCTGTAGGCTGTCTGTTCGGTGATAAGTGATATGAACCAGCAGGTTTGCGAATCAGTTACCCTCACGGAAGATCACTGAAATTCGAGTGAGTGAAGAAATTTGGTCCGCTCTTTACATTAAGTTCTTGAGAGCCGATGAGGGTGAAGCAAAGTGAGTGGTGAGTATGGATGAGCGCCGGAATGCAAGGACGGGGGAAATTGGAGATCCCCGAGTAAACCCGCAGACCGGCACGATTCCCACATGCAAAAATCCGGGGGACAAGCCCGTCGGGAATCGAACCAGGTTCACCTTGGTGGGGGCGAGCAGTGTAACCACTACATCACCGCGGCCCCTCTGGACTTAGAGCCTCGCCGTATATAGTACAGGTCAAATATAACCTTCCAGTGTAACGCGTGGACAAGTGTCCACACCGGGTATGAAAGGGATAAATGAAAACTTTTAAAAACCCCTACTGATTTTCTTATTTCAACCCATCATGTCCATTTTCACGAAATGTGCCCGCGTCACAGAGTAGGTAAGATAAAAAAAATAAAAATACGAAATGGCTTGGCAGTTCCTTTTATGTTGGCGTACGCGTTCTCTGATTGGATGCGTGAGGCTCTGGGAATCGGGCCTCATGTATGATTGGCGACTGTATGCTGCGGAAAGGTTCCCTGTTGGTTTATCTGCCGCGCTGGCAAGTAGGTTGGCATACGGGCATCGTGTTGAATGTGTTAAATTTGACTGCGATTTTTGCAAGAATAAATGTTTTACTAGCAAGACAGCTCTTGCCGTAATGTGTGTGCATTAAAAATAAGGCAGTAACATTGTACACCAATGTAAACATTACACGTTTAATAACAGTGAAAGACATGTAACTGCATTCAAATATTTGCTGCCAGATGCACTGTAAAGGCTCCGACAGGTCGGGATAATTTCTTTGTCAAATATTGATTGAAAATTGTGTTGATTTTCTTAAGTTATTACGAATTTTTTCGTTAAAACTCTCACTAAATACCTCTTAGGTGACCTGTAGAACATCAAATATTTGATGCTGACAATCAATGTCAATGACATGTAGTGAACATTTTGATGTGTAACGCTGATGTTGATTCGCGAATATTAATTTTATGTTGTTTTATATTTTCAATTCCCCTTCAGATACTAGTTTCCGGGACCTGATTATGTCAAATAGGCTCTATGTTAATTATGAGGACATCAGGCGTATTCGACTTCAAAGAAAGAAGCCTGCCAGTATTAAGTAGCTAACATGGTTTCATAAGGAAAGAGAGTTTTGTTTTCCATGTATTGTGATGTTCGATTAAGGTGTACTTATATTGTCTTCGCCTCATTTACAGCAGTTAAGTAGGTCCACCTCGATTCCTGGTCCAGCCACAGTTTTTTTTAAGTTGTTAAACTATACGTATGGACAAAAGAAAGCCCGAAACCTGCGAAAATAATTGCCATTGCTGCTAGCATCGCAATATTTTTCCTGCGATCAACGAACACATTATTGCCTACCAACACACAGAATTGATTGACAACCACAAAATAATTTTTGTTGTTGACACTAAATACTGAATGAAGAAAAAAAATTGTTCTAGCCACAAAATATTTTTTGATGTCCATATTGACAAAATAATTTTGTGGCCACCAGTAAAATTGTTTTGGTCACAACAAAACTGTTTTTTTCAGTGATTAAGACTAACATTCCAGTTTTAATGCTGACTATATTCACTGGACTGGCTGAAAAATAAACGAGGAAATTAATTAAAAAACAAAGCTGGACGAGTATATGTGAAAGAAATGAGGAATATCAAGCAACTCTCAGTAAAATTAGGAAGAGAACACTTTGTATTAATAAAAAAAACAATCAAACTTCATGGGCAGTAAATTATTAACAGGCCAAAGTAAGTAAATGGCAAGAGTACGCGAAATAATAGAACCCAAGTCCGAGACAACAGCTGATATTTTTATGTATCTGTACAGCTATGCATTATTTATATTTAATAATAATTATTTGTTAGTTGCCAAGAAATTGCATTGTGTCATTAAAAGTAAAATATTGAAACTCAATGCCACACTGTGTTATGAAACACGCAGAATGGTAAATCTGTATAAAGAATTTATACAGATTTATAAAGAATTTACCGAGTTAGGTGTCGTGGCAATAAACCACTGAACTCGCATTCTGGATGACCTGGGTTTGAATCCAGGCCCGGCGATTCTGATTTCGGATTTCTGTGAGTAGAATAGTTCAGGGAAGTCTATGACAAGGGGACGGGTGACCGGAGTCAGAACAAACCGGCCGCCATGTCGTAATATCAGCCTATCGCCATCTTGGATCTGGATGACCTTGACGTCATTGGCGGCATTTGTCTTCGCAGATAATGCTGATGTATTTTTTTTAGAAAATCGTTTAGCTCACATGCCAGTTTAGCAAGTTTATATTTCATACTAACCGATTGTATGGCATGTTGAAAGTCGTGTGTATCGACCATAGTTCTCACATTTTGGTCTGCCGGAGGCCATCTTGTTGGCCATGTTGGATGTTTGTGACCTAGATCGTGACCTTTGTCCTTGACTCGAGTGACTTTAACCTTGAAAATTCCAAAAACACCCCAATTCTCGAGAAAAGTAATTGCTAGGCCCTTGAAACCTGGAATGTACGAGGGCAGCTCGGGTGATAATCAGTCTTATATTCCATGCTCTTCTCATACATAAATACTTTGGTTAATCACAATCGTTCGCTTTTCTCACCAATCATCAGAAATCCTTCTCCTCAAACCCTCCTCCTCTACAATTCTCCTCATCAGTCCTCAGAAATACTCACCAATTCTCCTCTGTAATCCTCAGCTATCATCAGCAGTCTTCACCAATCCTCCAAAACCCTCAGGAATACTCACAAATGCCCAGAAATCCTCAGTAATCACCAATCCCCGCCGATCCTTACCAATCCTCACAAGTCCTCTGCAATCCTCCTCCGCAATCCTCTGCAATCTCTGTTTGCAATCCTCACTAATTCTCACAAATTCTCCTCTGCAATCCTCACTAATTATCAGCAAACATCCTCTGCAATCTTCACTAATTCTCAGTAAGTCTCCTCTGCAATATTCACTAATTCTCAGTAAGTCTCCTCTGCAATCCTCACCAATCCTCAGCGATACTCAGAAATCATCAGTAATCCTCCTCACCAATCCTCAGCAATCCTCCTCTGCAAACTTACGATCAATCATAATCTCTCGATCGATCCTTCGATCAATCATTGAGTTTGTTGTCTGTCCCTTTCCTTAATGGGATTTCCGTATACTTAGTCGAGCATATTTTATGATTTTTCATCCAGACTTTGTCGTGTAAAGTGTTTGGCTCATGGACTGTGTGTATGAGATCTAATCCCCTGAAAAGGTACAAATTTGTGCCATGGAAAATACTTTCAGAATGGAAGGGGATCATAAACATTGCGTATCTCAAATGTTGGTTAAAAATCACAGTCCTTTTAGACGAGATTATTTCAGGAAATAATAACAGTCGCATCGCTTAAATAAGAATTTGAATAAGACAATGATTCGTGCTCCACTAGCAACTGTTTAAAAAGGTCTATAATTATGCAAATTCAGCTTGCTACATTTTCCGTACAATAGGTAACACTTTTTGTGAAATAGTATGAGGACGAAAGATATTTTCAAATTGAAAAATATATTCTCGGGCAGGGCTGTGCTAGATATAATATTCCAGCAATGATAAGTTAGCAGCTAGATCATAACGAGTCGGTCACAAGTTTTTTCAACAAGCCTGAAAGGAACCTTCGTGGGCTTACCGTAATGCATTTTGTTTATGAATTGAAGTTCTTTTCTTCCCGTGGCAACTTGTGTGCGAGTTTTTTTCCCCACGGATTGTTACAAAATTGATTATGGTGCAAGGCGTTAAACATGCATACTACACATAAAACAGGTTAATTTACATACCCTTCTGTAGCAATACTTGCGTGAAATTTTGGTACGATTAGGTTGATTATTCTTTGAGATATGGCATAGAACCTACATTGTTCATGAGACGTTCTTCATAAGTGGAGGACAACAATGTTATATATTAACACACTCGATGACTGTCGCAGATAAAATATACAAAGTTAAATTTAAATCTGTTACAAGGTTTCGTAAATATACCACACTAAGATAAAATGTTTGTTTAGCCGTCATTCAGAAAATAAGAGATTTACACACTTAAAACATAAATTAATATTGCCTACCGCAGTACATTATCTTTACCAAATTTGAAAGAAATCGGTTTATCGTTTCCAGAGATATGACATAAAATTTTATTATTTCATGTGGGGCTATCTACTAAAAAGGCGTAGAAATAAGGCTTTGCATAGAAAATTTTTATGGATATAACTGATACTGTCAGCATACAAATTTAAGTTGAAATTTTTTTTTTCGGTTTCGTAGAGAAAAAAACTTGAGCTAATATGTGAAATTAAGCAATTTTTAAAATGTGTGTCTGACCTTCTCATAGTTTATCAGTTTTCATGGTCTGCCATACTACTACTTGTGAGCCAAATTTGGTATAAATAGGTTGTTTTTTAGAAGATATCACATAGTTTAAATTTTCCATGTGAAACCTTTTTACAAAATGACCGAAAAAAGAGATTTTGTGTAAACATATTTGATTAATGTAATATATACAACCAGAATATAAAGTTTAATATGAATTAATTACACAATTTCAACGATTTAACATTAAAAATTAAATAGTTGTATGATCGCCATTTTGGTAAAAAAAAATGCGCCTGACATATCTAAAACATGCCAGTTAGCATTGCTTACCACAGTACTACTGGTTTGCCATATTTGATAGGTATCTGTCAAATGTTTACCGAGATAATATAAAAAATATTTATTCGTGTGCCACTGTCTTACAAAATGGAGGACAAAACAAGCTCAATCTAGACACATTTGATGTATGTTATATATACTCCCGTCATACAAAGTTAAGTTTGAATTGATTAAATTGTTTCAAAGATATAGCATACTAAGCTAAAATAGTTCGATGGCCGCCATTTTTTAAAATACATGTCTTATATACTTAAAACACATTTTTACATATCCACTGCCGTAGTAATGCTAGTCTGCCCAATTTGGTAGGTATCTGTTAATTTTTTCCCGGTATATTACACAAAATCTTTATAAATTCATGTAACACTATATTACAAAATGATAGACAAAAGAGTTTGTACTTTGGCTTATATGATGCTTGTTAAAGATACTGTCATCTTACAAAATTTTGTTGAAGTTGGTCATACGGTATTGTAGTTACACCAAATAATCCTAAAATATGTGTACGGCTGTCATTTTGAAAACAAGTGACTCATAAAGTTCAATTACTTATATATTCCTGGTCTATCATAGTATAACTTAGGTGCCGAATTTAAAGAAAAGTGGTTGAGTAGTTTTCGAGATATAACATGAAAGTTTTATTTATTAATGTGTCGCTATCTTTCAAAATGGCTGACCAACAACACTATTTATATCTGAATTCAATTCTTACACCTTGTGATTTGCACCCATGTAGAGGAAAGTAGGCTCATTGGTTGTCAGTAACTTCTTGTTTCATCAATGTGTTTATACGATTATTAAGCTTCATTAGATGCAAAAACAAACACTGTAACTACCCTAACTGTCACAAAAACAACAAACTCTCGTGCTGTATTTTCGAACGAAGTATTACGAATTAGCTTTTAAGCTAATTCATAATTGAAAGTGTCTAAGGGCGTAGCTCAATAATGAGTAATTATTAGATAGAGCACAGCAGTATGAGATTGTATTTTCATTATGTTCAATTAACCTTATAACTATTTATGTGACTTTTGATCGGGGGAGCATAAATTGAATACCAAGATGCTAATTAATTATATTAAGTAATATTACCTCACGCCATTACTATAACAGTCTACTTGGAAAGTCCCCACCTTGTTCATTTGCTGGAGTCTGATTCTAGGATGGGGTTAACGACGGCCGGACACACCCATATTCAGTGATATTCTCTCTGGTCGGGTCGACGATAAAAGACGCTGCTCCCAGTGTTACGCTGGCCTATATCAGTTGCGTTGTTTAATTTTTTTCGGCCCCGTTTACTGGCCGGTGGAGGGGATTTCTGCAACTGTATTTCGGAAGGTGTTGTTGTTATCACGCTCGTGCCATGGTTCAATGTTTGGAGGTGTGATCAGGCAGGCCATCCAGTTAAGGCATGATCACTTCATTAAATCTCCCCCAATGTGCACTAGCGAGATGCTCTCATCTCGCCCTACAACCGGCCATCAGGCCGGTCAGCTGCGGGTCCTGGAGCGGTGACGTCCGACATCGGGGCAACGAGGCCAGGGTGCGAGACTCGGGTGAGCTCCTTCTTTGTCATGCTCTCTTTAACCTAAAGAACCTTCGTTAACATCCTTTCTTCCGTTGGCCTCATGCCTTAAGTATATGTAACAATTTATAACTGCTGGAGATAAAAATCAAATATCTTAACTGTTTTCTATAAGTCATCTTGTTCTTAGCTTATCCTGATACCTTGTCCCATCCCTCAATAACCGAATAGTACTTGCAATGTTACAAAAGTAATCCTGGCAACTAAATTCCGAATATTCTTTTCCCCTCCAGTGTACAGGTTCTGTGGCCGCGCCGTGTTGCAGGCTCGTGAATTACCACTCCGAGTAGGATAGCTCCATCCACGCCGAAGGTATTTACGGTGGCGAATTAGTGTGAGAGGGTGTTGGGAAGGGGAAGGGGGGTGATATCCCCGTGTGAGACAAACTACCACAGTCATGCACCTCGACACTCCCCCTCCCCCAACATGCAACATCTCCCCCAACGATTTAACTGTCGGGGCTACGATACTGTTTTTGCCGCGTGTCCTAGTTGTCCGTGCACTCGCTTGGCGCTTGTGATATTTACTGCTAGCACGGTGCGCTGGTTTCATTTAACTGCCATTTCACGTGCGGGAATTCGCCTCGCGGGATAACGTTTTTCACTTCTTGCGTGAGAGAGTATATATCCCGCTGTTTCGCCCAAACCGACGTTAATATTCTCCCTCTTGTCCCCTCAACAACTTCCATTGTGGCGTTAGCTAAAGTACTAACTCACAGCAGTATCAACTTGTTTACGGGTGGAGATTTAATATAAAGAAGATTCTCCATAGTTAGGATGATTTATTTTTATTCTATCTGTTAGAAGACGAGTCAAAAATAAAATTCAGTGTTTTTTCCCATAAAAATGCCAAATATGCACTCCACTTGCTAAGCGTGAGTTGTTGATATACATAATGATTCACGAGGAGTTACCGCCACTTACAGGGCCTATTCATTACATCATTTGGAGTTAAATATATAATATAAATGTGGGCCCTATTCCCAATATTTACGGAGTAATTCGACACGTTTGAAAAATTATGAATAAAATAATAACTCTTTCAGAAGTAAATACAGTGATGTATTATCAGACCGTATTGATTACAGTTTAGCATCACAATTGCGTCTAACAAGCTTACAAAAGGTATTCAAAAATGTTTCCTTCTACTTCCATACACTTGGCCGCACTCTTATGAACCGCACGTGTTGCTCTACGTAGCTGCACACGGCTGTCTTTGATGCCTGTAGCGGCATGCATGATACGCGCAAGTAGTTCCTCACGTGTTTGTGCAGTCCTTAGGAAAACAATACCCTTCATCCATCCCCATACGCAATAATATAGTGCTGATATATCTGGCGATCGAAGAGGTCAGGGGTGACAACCGCCTCGTCCTATCCATCTCTCAGGTAAATGCACGTCTAAGTGTTCAACCACAGCACGGTGGAAGTGAGGAGGTGCACCATAATGCTGTAAGATCATACGACACCTCAAAGCTAACGGAATATCTCACGTAAGAGCGGCATTTCTTCCTGCAACTATTGCAGATACACCACACCAGTCAATCGTCCCGGGGAAATGAATAGCCCAAACAGCTGATCGTGTAGGACACCACACCACACAGTGATGCTGAAACGGTGTTGAAAACTCCTTTCCACTGTAGGGTGGGTATGCTGATTGTCGAAATACTCTATAAATATTGGGAATAGGACCAACATTTATATGACATATTTTGCTTCAAATGATGTAAGGAATAAGCCCTGTAAGTGGCGGTAACTCCTCGTGAATCATTCTGTATGTATGTGGCGACAGTTGTAGCCGAATAAAATTACCTTGCTATGGGATTCTTGTACATGTCTTAATAGTGTTAAAATTTCACATAATCAGTAGGCTTAGTCAGGTAATTTAAGGGATAGAGGACTAAATTATATAAAATATTTAATAGCTACTTCCTAATATATTTACAAACACTACAAAGTTTTTCTTGTTCCTATCACTTGCTATTTACAGGGTACCACGCCCTCACGTCCATCCTTACCACACACACATTTGTTAACCGTCTTCTTTCACTCTCCGCCTTCGTCCGTCAGCTCATCTGATGTCGCTCGCTGCACCAGAGTTCGCCCAATTACCACATCTCATTTAGAGAGCAACCACAATAACTGCTAATTCTCAGGATGCGGAGGTATCTATAGTTTCGTCGGCCGTAGCCCAGAAACTTCTTTACATGTCTGGTTGCCCCGATGAAGGATATTACTGGCAGGCCCATTCAATAACTGCCCCTACCGAATTTTCGAGAAGGTGGTTGGGAGGGTCGGCGACGCCAGTCCGGGTAGCCGTAAATCATCTCGCCAGCCAGGCGACGTAAGGGCAGCTAGGTAGTAGTGATTCACATATCCCCCCTTCCCTACATCCACGGGACGGTCACACACACCCTGTGCCCTCCACGAGGGTCCGCGCGTAACAATATTATTAGCGACCTTGGAGCAATGACACAAAAATTAAGTTACGGTATTTTGATGATTTAGTATAAATGGTTTCCCAACGAAAAATCACCTTAATTTAGAAATTAGAATACTTGATAATTTAAGAAAAAACTTTTAACGAACGTAAGAGAACCCATGTAAAAAAATAGGGCGTGGCTGTGCTGGGGTCACAGCCGTGGGCTTATGTAAAGACATCAGCGTAATCGGAAAATATTTTCTTTGGAATATAAAATGAAATGGAAGTAACGAAATAGACTTTTGACTTTTGTGGCTTAAATTAACAGACTTACACGATACCTTTAATTTGGTACTAAGGTTAGTGTGATAGCACATCGGGGTGGCAAGATATACTGCCCGGAAACTTTTGTCTGCGCCCAAAATTTCCTACACTCCTCACGGGCTTCCACCTGCATCGCGCTCATGCGCGGGGAAACTCAAGGTAATACTCGCATCGTGGTCGTTTATTTGTTCGAACGAGATGATATTTATTTTAATCGTTTTAATAGTCACGAAGTTAAGATGTCGGAATCGATCACCCTGCAATCGTTACAGGTGCCTTTTCCGTGATGGTAACCCATGTGTCTGGTCTGATTTCGAAGACGTATTGACATCATAACACCATGGAATATTAACAGCTCCTTTGAAAACTTGAAATGAGAGTAGCATTCCCGCTTCGCTCGGTGTCGTGAAAGAAAGGCTGATGAATACACATCTGCGAGGAAGCTAGTCCTTCAGTTGCAAATTGAATAATAATTGACGTGAAGTGATCCCAAAAATGTACACATTCCTACTGAAAATACTTCAAATTTGGTCAGATATGGCACAATTGGCAAAATTAGGCCAGGCAAAAATTATGTTAAATATCAAGCTTTCATTTTGAACACCGTTTTTTTTNTGGCACAATTGGCAAAATTAGGCCAGGCAAAAATTATGTTAAATATCAAGCTTTCATTTTGAACACCGTTTTTTTTGCAAGTGCACGTTATTTTTCGGGAAATGTAAAATTGTTTACGTATGAATGATTTATGTTCTCTTACGAATTTTATTTAAGAAGGATGGGTTTAATGCCTGCCGTGGAAACTTTTCCGATCACTATTAGAAAGATTGTCATTACTTAATGCAAATTACGGTTGTTTTAATTCTATATGTCATCTGGCAACTACAGTGCCGTGAAACATGCCTGTCGCTGCTAACATACAGAGTATTTCTAAAATATGTAGCCAAAACGTATTTGTTAGATCTTTCCCGTTGAAGGCGAGGAAACGTCTATGCGCGTGTCCGGAAATAATATGCATGTCCGCTGGAAGAAATCAAAAATATTTTAAAGTAAACATTTGTATAAAGTTTTATAAAACTTTACAGTGAATTTCCACACAACGTGACGAGGCCAAAATTATAAAAAAATTATTTTAATTATCTCAGCTTAGTTGCCAAAAGTAATTAATAACTAAGGGAGGGGGTGGGATCACAACTCTATGGCATTTATGGACGTCCTTCGTAGGAAGCAAATTATTCTTTATATCTCTATAATAGTTTGTTCTTTTCTGTGACAATATTTTTTTATTAGTATATTACGTGTCGCCGCAAAGGAGAAGTAAAAAAAACCAGGAACGTTTTAATTCTGTCTGTGTTCAGAGTACCATTCATAAAAAGAGAAACTTTCTTCTCGTTGTCCTCTGCTTCATTAAACCCACGTACTGCAGCAAAATAAAAACTCACAACATAATTAATTTCAAGTTGAAAGTGTTTAAAATTATCCCGTTGTCCGCGGATGCAAAATTCGCGCCAAGTGTTTTAATTCCAGCTCCCGGACGTAATGAGGTTAAGCGAGCAAAAGAAAAAAGGGGAGGTGGAAACGGAAATGTTTCCCTGGGGGAGGGGAGGGAGCATACTGAGAAAATTGAGAAGGGAGAGACGGCCCCTACCAGAAGCGGAACTGTAGGTGATTTTCGCCACTGCTAACCATCGCAGATATCACCGTTTAAGTCACTCACCCGCATGTAAATATACTCTTAAAATAACAGCCGGAGATACCGTTTCTCTGTAATAAATGGGCCTAATACCAGCAATATATAATACTAGCCAACAACATTTTTGAATCCTCTTTTAGGCCTAAAACCAGTCAAAATTATTTAAGTTTGAAGTGCTGACTACGAATAAAGAGAGAAAAAGTTAATAATACTTTACTTATTAATTATATTCTGCTTAGACGGGAAATTTAAAAGTAATGAGGGATTTTGACCAACTGCAGTTGTATTGGGTGACACCATTGAACTATTTGACACATTAACAAAGTTTTTCATTTCGAAACTTTATTATAGTTCTGCGACAGTGTGTCAGCTTTCATCTTTTAGATTCTTTGGCATATGTACCTATCTTATAATACAACAACCAGATGAATTTTATTCCATATGTACACAAATATGCCTGGATTTTGTATAAACAGTGGTGTTTAGTCTTGTTTTGTGAGTAAGGCAGTGACAGTTTGAGCCAAATAATGTACGATTTCCCAACTGTATGGAAAACCGGCTTTCATTATTTGCTTTTTTTATGAACCAGTCAAACAGTAGTGACGTGGGAGGAAATTTTATTAACTATAATAGAAAAACATACTATTTTGATAAATCGGCTTTTGACTCTCTATTTGTGTATCTATACATATATACACATATATACCTAAATATATATAACATTTACATATCTATGTATATGTGTACATATATACACATATGTATACATATATAAACACACATATACACATCTCTATATATATATATATATATATACATATATACACACATATATATATGTGTGTACATATATATGTATATATATTTACATATATGCATATACAAATGTATGTAAGTGCACAAATACATAAAGCGGTTTATATAATTTAAAATAAAATTAACACACATATTTGCCGTGTTATTACAGAAAAAAAACGACACTACTGTTTAATTTGGAAATTTTTCGCCCCGAAGTACCCATTAAGTTAAGTACGAATTATTGCAATTAGTGACATATCAAGACTTTTTAAAAGTATCGGGTCGAGAAATTACCCAGTAAAACATAGTTGTGAAACAATTAGACCATTAAATATTCTATCGCATATGTGGTTCGTAAATCTGTTGACTAACGGGAAAGATGCACAGTTGTATTGGTTCAAACGTAGTCATGAAGAATAATTATACACAAGAGTCCCAGCCTTAGTTGCCCTCCTGTCTGAGATGGATTGGGAAGTGGTGTTATATTTTGACCGGATAACTGAAATCAAAAATAAAATTAACAATCCATGAAAAAAATCCCAGCCAAAAAAGGTTCTGAGAATTACCGAATAGAAGAACAGCAGTCATAATTATAAAACGAACAATCTATTACTGTCTAAGGAGAACGAGAAAGAACTTGCAAGAAGAAAATTTAAAAAGTGACAACAATCTAAAAGAGTAAATGTGTCGATAATGTTGTTCCAGAACTGAAACTGAAACTTACAAGTGGTTTTTTTCGTCCACTGCATTGACAAGAACAGCGGAATCCTTTCCTATAGCTGATGAAATTTGGATAATAGCTGTGTATATATCGCGATGCTTGAATAGCTTGGCGTACTGATCACTGATGCGAGAATCTTACCAGCCTTCACTTTACGTATTTCCTAAACATTTGTGACTAATAATGATAGCTAGTTGGTTCATCCTTAGGCGGTAAATCTGAGTGGTAATAAAAATTCTCCCTCAATTTTACTATACTTTTACAAATTTCATTTTTTTTTAATTTTTATGCTTTATTGTTGTAACAAGATTAACCTTGTTCAAGGTAGTATAAATTCGCGATTGAAATAGTGTTTAATAATTACCATTTCCCCCGATTCCATATTTTTTAAAACGAATTTTCGGAATTTTTCTTGACTTCTCGGATTTATGGTTACTTGGAGTTAGCATCAAGGTAATTTAAATCCAATATGGTTGTATCAATAAATAACAAAATTTAATACCCGCTTTTAAAAATAATTTTTTTTTTTTTTTTTTTTTTTGTGTTTAGTGTCACCTGGGTTAAAGGTTATCCAAGGTTACGGCCAAAGTCCGTAATGTAAACTGAACTGGCTGTCGGGGTCAATAGTGTAATTTTACCTTGCTATTTAACGACTTTTTCTTATATTATTTCTACGGAGATCCAAAATGGTCTCCGCGTACTGTGACATCGCTCTCCGCAAGCATCAATTTAGTAATTTTTTAGTGGTGAAGGGGTAGGGGGGATATTTTATGGTTTTGAGGCTTCGATTGAATATTTATTTCTGAAGCTTCGAGTGGTTTGGCATGATATTGGCCTAAAATTGCGATGGGGGGAAAAGGTTAATTTCAAGGAAAAAAATAATGCAAATTGATGGAAAAACTGAAAATTCTGAAAGAAAAATGTGATCATTTTCAGCCAAGATGGCTGGCGCGCAACTATGACGTCCCAACAATTCGCAATCATCTTTCATGCGCCATGTTTTAAGTCTCTTCGAATCATTCTGCTACCGCTGGCGCTAGTGATGGATATCTGATAATTGAAGAAACGGCGCTGTTGCAAACAAACGGAGTGGTAATTGCGAGCACCATGTCCCGTTGAGTTGCGAAGGTGTGCGAGGGCCCACCAAAACACTGCATTACGAGCGAATCACTGTCGGAACGATCCAGGGTGCTGTAGGCTGTTCGCGGTTTCTTCACACGTCTCCCTTGCGGCAATACAAGAGTTACGGTGTGAGGGGTATTTTGTTTTCAAATCTCGTTACAGTATACAATATTCTCAGTTTTTAAATTTAATATTTCTCAGTAAAACAGAAGCATAAAGAAAATTTAATATTTTTTTCTTAATTTCTTTTTATAAATTGGATATGCAGAAAAACCAAGTAGTACATTTACGGAGATGTTTCGCGAGTTCACTGAAAGTTCTTTAAAATTTACGGAAATTCCGTTTTTGAAGAAAATGCAGTGTCCGTAAATTCGGAATATTTGTGGATAATTTTTGTCTTTTTTTTTGCGTAATTTTACAAAGAAATGTCTAAAAAATGAACTAAATAAGTTAGATATTGGAAGAGGCTGTATTTATTGGCCTAGTAGAATTTAATAATATGAAATGGTAAAACGATTAATTATGTGACTGAAACATGGTTGTCTTAGTTTTTAAGCGAAGCTAAGTTTGATTATTTTAATTTTGCCGCCACTAAGAAAGTATTTGTTGTAATAGCTATCCAAGCCTTAAGAAGTTATAAGACTGTTAACGGTTGCGTTTTTTTTACTGGACTATTTACGTAATAGAAAGAGATTCGCTGTCACAAGATAACGTAGAATCACTTGTACTGATACTCTTCACATAGTCCCAACAAACGATTTGTTTACAAGCGGCCTTTATTAATATTGTTCTTATTCTCCTCAACTGATTTTGCTACTAAAACTCCGAAACAACCGGTAGAAAATCATTTAGCAGACATTTATATATTGTATGAATTGTTTTTTGCATTCAATATATTTTAATAACTCATTTCCTTTACAAAGTAATAATTTCATTATCTGACAATTAATGGTGTTGGACCCAAAAAAATGTTTTTAAATATATTTGTTCTAAACAGTGTTCAAACTTGAACGTATTGTATGTAAAAATATTTTCCTGGAATAAAAAATTTTTACGCTTTATATATTTTGAATAATATGATATCAAATACAAAATTCTTCTGTTTTGTTGCATCCATTATAACAAATACTAACTAAGTTGTGCAGATGAACAAATTTACAACATAAACTAATGCCGTGAACTACTGCTTGAGAAATATGTAGGCACCAAATAACAGTTCATATATTAAAAAAGCATTACAATCAAAACAAAATTTGTTTTATATTTAACTTTTTATTAATATGTATGGTTTTTTATTTGGTGATTTACACGTGTGTCACGTGGTAGCTTATAGGATTCGTTTACTTTGTAAATTTTTTCATCTGCACAACATAGTTAGTATTTGTTATAATGGCTGCAACAAAACATAAGAATTTGGTTTTTAAAATCAAATTATACAAAAAATATCGCGTGCAAAATTTTTTTATTTGAGGGAAATGTCATCACATACAATGCGTACAAGGTGAAGAATGTTTGGTACAAATATAAAATAATTAATTTTTGGGGGTCCAACAGCACTCTTGAAGGTCGTTTTAAACGTTAATAGCACTTCTCTGAAGCAGTCTTTTATCATCAAAACTCTATCACCCGCTGCAATNTAGGGGGTCCAACAGCACTCTTGAAGGTCGTTTTAAACGTTAAACGCACTTCCCTGAAGCAGTCTTTTATCATCAAAACTCTATCACCCGCTGCAATCTAAATTACGAGTGATTGGTCCATATTCCCTNATTTGAGGGAAATGTCATCACATACAATGCGTACAAGGTGAAGAATGTTTGGTACAAATATAAAATAATTAATTTTAGGGGGTCCAACAGCACTCTTGAAGGTCGTTTTAAACGTTAAACGCACTTCCNAAACGTTAATAGCACTTCTCTGAAGCAGTCTTTTATCATCAAAACTCTATCACCCGCTGCAATCTAAATTACGAGTGATTGGTCCATATTCCCTACATCTCAGCGAAGAGCAACAAAATGCCTCAATTATCACGAGTGAGTTATGATTTTTATCTTCACCTCCCGATCCCATATTTAGTTCATTAATCCTCTAGAGTGAGCTGGAATTGGTCACGCACGGTTTTAACGGCGAGAGGTGCTTCACAGAGATAGATAAAAAAAAAAACCACACCAGCGGATAGACCCACAATTGAGGCAGAAGGGTTTGCGAACGTATCGTTTAAAGCTGCGAGTCGGCTAGAACACGGTCGAGTTGTTGGATGCACACGTTTAAGCTGTCCAATGATACAAGTTAGTGCAATGTTATTGACAAGTTTCTTTATACTAAAATCTGAGCTATATTTTAATGAGGTAACAAACGCGCTGTCATTGCATTTTAACAAATATTATGTTATTAATGTTGTTATATTTCTGTTTTATAGCCATAGTGATTTTTACGGATCTATTTAAGCTAGGTCTGAGAAAATAAATACATTTTGAAAACCTTTTGTTTAACCAATGAAGAGAGAACTTCCTAGTCCAGCTGTTAAATTTTTTTACAACTCATAATATTAGTACGTTTTGTAATTGTTAATACCACCAATAGCCAAAATACAAATTTGCGACGATGAAAGTATTCATTTCCACAATACTGCGTTAAAAAAAAGTAATAAACGGAAGAGGTGTAAAATTTTCGGTATTAAAAAAATTTTAATTCATGAACATTAGATAAGCATACATAAAATGAGCCCCTTGTCGACGGATTGAACAGTACATTTGTAATAAACACCTGGCGTCGTGAAAAAAAAAAAATCACACTGCGACTAATTGAATTAAAACATAGCGATATAAGACATTTTTAAGCCCTTACATATCATTACGTGAGCTACCCATTTCTTGTGTCCAGTGATTTTTTTTTGAAAGCCGGGAATCCTGAATAGTAAAATTTTTATTCGCAGTTATATTTAAAAACGGTGGCAATACGTGTATAAAGCAAGCAATTATACGCGTTTTCTATTATATTTCTAACTGTTGAACCTGAAATATATCAATAATTTTATGATAATGGGCAGGATGTACCTAAATTAGACCGACAAAAAACATTTTCAGCTACAGGTGAACTTTTGGAGGTGTTTCTACTCACAAAACAACTCCCAAAATGCAAATACTGGCAATTTCAACACCGCACTGTAAAAAGATAAGGTACAGCCACATTTAACTTAAAAAAATATTTTAAAAGCGAACTGGCCTGGCTTTGCCCGGGTATTATTGGGAAAAGACAACTCATTTATGTGAAAACAGAATTATAAAATTATTCTTTGTTGGCGTAGGTTTTTAACTGATTACGGCCACCCAAAAGGAAGGAAATATTTTTTATCTGATAATAAAGAAGGAGGGTGTTGTTTTTGTAGTGTATCTGTGCAACTATCGCGTAGTTACCACATTTCTGCTTCCCAGCGTCATGTATGAAAATAAAAACGTGATTTTCATCAAGTTGTAGCTTTAGAAATAAGTATACATAAGTACTGCTTTTTGCGCTTGGCTGAGGGATCTTAATCGATCACCAAAGTTAAGCAACGTTCCCAGTGGCACACATTTGGATGGGCGACCGTTTAGTGGCACAACATCTGAGCGCTTCCGGGCTTCGGACGGCACGTTAAATATTCGGTCCCGGTTTTTATCGATTGATAGCAGTCGTTAAGCCATTTAAGAGGTCCTTGGGTTGCCTGATAAGCTCTGACACCAGAGGAAAAAAATATTTCGGTCACGTTCCCAGTCGTTGCAGAAGTACGTTTTGTTGTTATTTTACAGGAACCGTACAATTTTCTGGGATAAACAGTATCCTATGTCCTATTCCAGGACTTAAAGTACCTACATACCAAATTTCATTAAAAATCTGTTCTGCCATTATGGAGCTGAGTGGTAACAAATATACACACATAGACTTTCGCATATAAAATATTTCTGACTTTATTTATTTTTGCTCGTCTCTAAGGGTCGCATCGTGATTTTGAATAGCTTATAACCTTCTTCAAGAAATGAGCTATCCAACACAAAAATAATTTTTCAAATCCGACTGGTAGTTCTAGAGATTAGCGCGTTCAAACAAACAAACAAACTCTTCCGCTTTATTATACATATTAGTATAGATATATTTTATTGCTGTTGCTCCTGAGTTAACTGCAAAGTAAATCCTTTTACAAGGGGACAGACCGAACAAAATCTCAGAACTAGGGCTAAAGTCGTGAAATTGTCGAGGATTTATATCCTTACCATGCAATGTTGGGAATTTCACTACGCATTCCGATGACAGATCAAATTATAGGTAGTACAGTTGTGATACAGACATGCATTTAAAAACAATTGAAATTATATTTTCCTGATACTGAAAACGGCGTTGCTATTAATCGCTACAATGCGAAAAGAGTTTTTTTTTTCTCGCGAAAGTAAAACAACGAAATTTCGGCCATGCTGCACTGTTTAGGCGAGGCGTTTAGGAAACTCACAGCAACGCTGGCGTGCTCACCCATATGAATTTGGGTTGAAGGAATTTGGTAATCATAGCCTACCTGTGCAGTGGACTTGTCCATCTTCCTCCTTGTAAAACCCATTAGGCCTATTAGTGGAAAACTTTCCTTCACAGATCGAACTGCATAGATCGAACTGCCAGGGTGTACCTTCGCAATCGCTGAGCCGTTCTTAGCTTTTCCAGGTGACTCTCAACCACACTAACCGTAGTTGCAGATTCAGATGCGGGGTTATCTTTACATATTATAAAACTCTACATCTCTCTGTCTGTCTGTCTGTTAGTTAGTCTGCTTATCACTCGAGAACCACCTATCCGATTTACGAGTTTTTTTTTATAGTCATAGCTATGTTCTCTGGCCAGGTTTTAGAATACATTTAGTTACGTAAAGTAACATGAGGAATAAGCAGTGACGATAATAGTGAATCAAGTCGGAAAAAACTTTGCCGCTGGCACTCTCTCTTGCAATACGCGCTGTCTAAACCGTTAAAGATGGAGCAATATCATGTAGTAAAGAATAATGTAGAATAAATAGACCTTAAAAAAACTCCGCGGTAGCATATATCTATCTATCACCAAACAATAATTCTGTAGTCCACGCGAGTGGAGCCGCGGGCATAGCTCGTTTCTTATATTTGGTACAGAGTTAGTGAGAGTCCTGACTCGACAAAGGCGCAATGAGACGTTTTCATAACATCGACAGGTTATTACGTTGAGTGTGCATGCATACATTAACACACCCGTATACATACTACTCACGTAAACACGCATATGTGTTGGTGTGCACGAAAACCCTTTGTAACTGTCCTTGAAGAATTTGACAATAATTTTTCAAATTCCTCAAATATTGAGCAGGGAAATGCGATACGTATTTTTTTTTCTTTAGCCTGCAAATCAGCAAGGTTGGGATACAATTAAAAATTTAAATAAACTTAATTATAAACGCAACAAGTTATTATTTATACAATAATACAGCTTACACTATGTTAACTATTCTTTCAAATAATGTTGTTCAGGTGTTTGTTGACCGTTCTTTGTTTCCATTCAATTGATCTAAAACATATTGCTAAAAAAAAATGTAAAGTTTTGAAGTTTTTAAGTAAGTTACCAGTTGTTACATAATCAAAAATATTTAAACACATTTTACTGGTGTTCGTAATGTGAATAAATAGTTATATATATTTATAAATAGTTATTATAGATTGTATTTTGTGAAATACTGTACTCAACATAATTCAAGTCCTACGAAATGTAGGTCTATGTTCGTGTCCACAAAACATTTAAATAATGCCAAATTATTATTTACTCGTATAAATTGTCGAAACGAAGACAAAGTTTCCTTGAAAAGCTTAAAAATTATTACATGCAAACATATTTGTGGCGAATGAAATAACAATAGAAAACTTTTTTTCACGTAGAATTGTTATCGGAAGATATCCTTATCAAGTTGTTTGAATTATTTAGCCCGAAAGTAAATCATTATTGTATGTGAATAGTCGTTGACAGAAATATGTTTGTATTTAAAAAAAGAACCGTAAAATTCTTATTATGCTTTAAATTGTAATTATACCAATAAATATTTTAAAGAATAAAATTGCGAATTTCTTTCGTAAAATGTGAATGCACTCTAGTATTAATTTAATATATTCGGAGGTTTTACAACTTCCGTTACTTATGTCATTTATGTCCTTAGTAGAGAAGTAAATACTGTCTACTGATTTTGACACATACCCGTTTTCAAAAAAATTAATACCATATTAAATTTCAAATTTAGCACAAGTTGGTTTAGTCGAAGAAACGTAACAAAATAATTCTTCAAAATCATGTGTGGCGATACGACCCAAATCATTAAAAAGAAAACGAAACGTTACAATTTTTTTATACAAGTAATTTTGGAGTTTTTTCTGATTTTGTCTGTCTTAAGGTAATTAAAATGCTCAGATGTGCCTAAAGTACTTCTAATGAACTAGAAAAAATTACGATTTGTTTAACTTATAAGAACTTAACAAATCGTATAAATCAGATAAATCTGTTTTTGTGATGTCCGATTTGCGAGAAGGGGACAAACACACGCACACATATACATAAACGTGGCTATAACGGGTTGTTAAATAAATTTAGTTTTCAAAAGAGCAGTGTTCCTGTGTGAAAAAATTGCATTGCATTAAATATACAATTGTCGGCAGAGACCTTCAGATAATTGACCACACGCTGATACAGTCCGATGGAAGGGTCGCAAGGAACTCGAGAGATGAGTTGAACAGTTCATGTTATCGGCTTTTTTTAAACACACCTGTCGTTCCAGACAGCTAAGAGAACGAACGCAATGAAATGAGACCAAGGGCATGTGGCAGAATGCAACGGGAGTACACACAGTAAAACACGACGAACATCGGACATTTTTGGATTCTCTGTAACTAAATCCACTGTATTCGTAAACAACTAATGCCTCGGGCCCCTGCAATACTGACCTCAAGGAAACCGATTCCTGCACAGTAAAAGCATAAAAAATGTCCAGCGATAGTTCTCCGTGTGGTTTGTCGCACTGAGTGAAACTTTGTATATGGGACGGCTAATTCTTCCCCATATTCCTTACATGCTTCTAGACCAGTATATGACATTTGGAACACAAGAATAGATGATTAATAATATTAGGAAAATTAACAAGTAATATACAGAGTGTTTCAGCAACAACGTGCAAAAATTAAACGGGGAATAAGGGCCGCACTACGCAACAGTTTGAGATCGGGAACGTATGGCCTAGCTGAAAGAGATACGGGCGTAATCATTTGAGCGACCCATGATGTGCATGGTTCCCCCATCGTCCACAAGGTGGCTCTGTCGCCCTTACATTGCCACAGTACGTGCGTGTATCAACGACAAATGCCTTCCTTCCATTGCCTGAGCTGTTGGAGGACGCGCCCTTGGCTGTTCGTGAGAGAATAAAAGCTGCAGCGTGACGGCACACTTCAGAGTGGCTGTCCGCAACCATCTGTACATTACATCTTCTTGTCGCTGTATTGGACGGCTATTGCCTGCGAGGTCACCTGACCTGAATCCACTGTACTATTTCGTATGATAATATCTCACTTCACTTGCGTGTGACTTGGTTGCCAATATTGCAGTTGTTTGTGATGCGATGCGCAACGCTCATGGGATATTCGAACGGCTGGAGCAGTATCTCGTACGCTGTTGTCATGTTTGCGTTGGCTTTGAGTAAATATTGAGAGGTGCAAACTGTTGACGCTGGTCCGTCAGTGGAATGGTCCTGTACATTACTGCCTGTCTGTAGTGTACACAGTTGATACCAATAATATACGTAACCAATCCGTACTCGTGTTAAACATAATTACTCCCACATCTACTTTCTCTGGCTTCGCGGACCACACGTTCCTAATCACGAAACGTTCCGTGGCGCGGCCCCTACGTTACATTTTGCCACGCTTTTAAAGCAACATCCTTCATGTTACTAGTTAGGTTACGATAAGTTAGGTTGGTTTAAGTTAACTTAGGTTAAATGAGGCTAGGTTAGCTTAATATCACTTAGTTTCAACTCTGAATCGCATGGAAAGACTCCTGAAACAAACACACCCACAACCGAACTGCAACCAGTACAGCAATGAGGGACAGGTTTGAAATGGTCGGTTCAAGCAAAGACAGGTTCAGAATTGTCCTAACATGTTCCAGAACGATAGAAAACAAGTTTTTACTGACAATACTGGATATTTCATTAAAGTTTTTATTGTGCAGTAGTAATACAAATTAGTAGAAAATTTCCTAGACTTCAGTCTTGCAGTGGCTGAAACTATATCTGTTATTGCTGTATTAGATGTAGCAGTTGTCCACGAGCCCGGTGTAGTTAATTACATGGAAGCTAAAAATACCCATGAGTTATATTCAGCGGACATTATCTTGTATTAGAACATTATGACGTTGGAGAGTTCCCTTTAGGAGAACAAGTTCACATTGACGTAGTGGCATTGGCAAGGGTGAGAATGGTAACGAGCTAACAGCAAATTACTCGCAGACCTTCAGTTTGAATTATAAATGTTCTTATCGACCGAACCGGGTGACGGGCGTCACTTCAGCCGGATGGTCAGCACTACAATCGCTAGATGGAGACGTTCATGTTTTTCATAATTTAGCAAGTCGTCCCCGCTTGGTATGGTCGGGAAAGTTGACGGAGAACGGAAATGTTTGTGCTTCTCCGTTCGTACATTGTTGACGCTATGCGGAACATTAAGTAATGTAGTTATGTTGTTGCCTGGCTACGGCGCCGTAGTCACAAACACACGCAGCTTGGGACCAGACGTATAGAACCTGCACACCAGCTGTTTATATTGGCAGGTCTGATAAAACACTTTTAAAACAATAAGTTGTGTATTTTTTTGAGTTTACAATAGCAGAATAAGGACAAATAAGTTTATTTATTGGAACATTGTCTATTCTCGCTTCAATTTCTGTACTAGTTTGTTTATCTTCGCATGCCTGAAGAAGAAGTCACTTGTGGTCTGCTGTCGCATTCTTTAGATCCCATTTTCCTGTCTGGTTTTGCCAAAAGAAATTGNACCAGCTGTTTATATTGGCAGGTCTGATAAAACACTTTTAAAACAATAAGTTGTGTATTTTTTTGAGTTTACAATAGTAGAATAAGGACAAATAAGTTTATTTATTGGAACATTGTCTATTCTCGCTTCAATTTCTGTACTAGTTTGTTTATCTTCGCATGCCTGAAGAAGAAGTCACTTGTGGTCTGCTGTCGCATTCTTTAGATCCCATTTTCCTGTCTGGTTTTGCCAAAAGAAATTCGGCTACATAGATGGTAATAATAATGGGTAAAGAGTTCTCCATGACAGGGCGCTATAAACAGCCACGGGCCGTCGGGCTTTCTAAGTGAAGCCTGCAAGTGTAAATTATCTCTAAAGATGACAGGGAATTAATTTCCAAAACAGAGTGGTTATCGAATAAAAAGATACGAGTAACAGGAGTACCCAGAGAAAATGGTTGACAATCACCGTTTTTTTCTGTAAATATGTGAAGTAGGCTAGTAAACAATGATTTAAAATACATATATAAAACTATCGAATAAGGCAAAAGTTTAGTTTTTATTGTGTATTACTTGTGTATTTTGATGGCTATAAATTGCTAACGATTCGAAAGAAAATCCCTGTTTCTTTACTGATTCTAAGACATGAATTTGTTATTTGAGCCACCAAGAACTCGATGAAAAAGACAATGTAAACCAAAAATTTACATCAATATATTTTTTACAAGAGAGAAAAATTTTTTTTTTCTATAACTATTTAGTAATTGCTTGATATAACATAACGGGTGAGGTCATCAAAACCATAATATTCTTCTTCCCCTTAGAATAAACGGCTGTAAGCTTATATTTTTAAAGAATTCGTCAGTTTACGTTTTTCCACATACCCTACGGTTCTAACACGTGTGGATGAAAATATTGTTTAAAAAATAATATTTTAACCATTTAAGGCTCGCAGTGATGCATGATTTCTGGCTTTGCAAATAATAAACAGCTTGAGCAAAAACTGTACATTAGTTAAAGACAAGAAATGAGCTATGGACGGATCAAAAGTGTAAAATACTCTTGGTGGTGTGAATTTAATAGAGCTTTTAAAAGGTCATTTGAAATTCCATACGTACTAAAAAA